>JAXRKP010000957.1:112500-115000 GCA_037039925.1 Doris montereyensis | reverse complement strand
TTCGAGTTGACGGTATGTTTATCGCGGTGATTGCAGTCAAAGATGGTACGGACGAAGAAAGAGTTTTTGTAGTTGTTTGTACGTGATGGTGGTATTGTGTAGCAATTTGTGTTGTTTGTATGTGATGGTGGTATTGTGTAGAAATTTGTGTTGTTTGTATGTGATGGTGGTACTGTGTAGCAATTTGTGTTGTTTGTATGTGATGGTGGTATTGTGTAGCAATTTGTGTTGTTTGTATGTGATGGTGGTATTGTGTAGCAATATGTGTTGTTTGTGATGTAGGGCTCAATTATGTTATTCGTTATGTGGTTTTCAAATTGTCGTGGTTTGATGATACACTTGGGACGTTTTGGGATTAAGAATTTCACTCTGGGAATTGGAGTCCTTCCTTTGACAATTTTGAACATGAAGGCTAGTCTGACCTGTTTTCTTCGGTCTTTGAGGTCAGAGAGGTTTTGATCCTGGAGCATTGTGTAATGCAATGTGGTAGTCTAAAGCTGTAATCTCCGACGATGAAACGAACACCCTGTTGCTGGATTCCCTCTAGCCTTTTGATGTCCTCTTCAAGGTATGGATCCCACACTGTGGGTCCACATGCCAACGTAGATTTCACAAGCGACACATATGCATTTCGCCTGCAGTCTATGCTGTTTCCTTTAATTCACCCTGAGATCCCCTCACATACTAGTCGGGATACATTTCAATGAAACGAACACAAACAGAACCTGATAACATCGCCATGGTTGACCGCCTTTCTCTGTCTGTGCAGAGTTCTGCTTCCTCCTGCAACCTAGCCCTCCTTAGACCACAGACATCAGTGAAACTAACCGTGAAGGATACACAGAAGATGGTCTGCCTCTTTTCATTCTGCCCTCACTTTGCTTTGAAGAACTTTACTGTCGTCATCAGATTTGTTTTTGTGTGTCTGTTTACACGTCCCATGAGTATGAACATGAAATCGGTTTCAATTCAATTTACCCTGTCCACCATATGCGGTGGTCTCAGTGAGAATGAAGAGGAAGCAGCAAGATGAAAGAGAGGTTGACGAGTAAAAGGAAAGAAGTATGACCTACCAGCATCGCCCGTCAACTACACATGAACACGAAATAGGAAGAAAAAAAGACCTAATGGATAGAAAACGAGACAGGACCGAGAGAGTTTCGAGCATTGCACTTTTCAACAGCGACAAGAAGACAGAGAAACAACAAATACCCAAACGGTGGTGAACGGATTAATGGCGTCAATAGGTGGTCAATAATGTCACGACCCTTCACATGAACGGACTATTGGAGTCAACAGGTGGTCAATAATGTCACGACCCTTCACGTGAACGGACTATTGGCGTCAACAGGTGGTCAATAATGACACGACCCTTCACGTGAACGGACGAATGGCGTCAACAGGTGGTCAATAATGTCACGACTCTTCACGTGAACGGACTGATGGCGTCAACAGGTGGTCAATGATGTCACGACCCTTGACATGAACGGACTAATGGCGTCAACAGGTGGTCAATGATGTCACGACCCTTCACGTGAACGGACTAATGGCGTCAACAGGTGGTCAATGATGTCACGACCCTTCACGTGAACGGACTATTGGCGTCAACAGGTGGTCAATGATGTCGAGACCCTTCACCTGAACGGACTATTGGCGTCAACAGGTGGTCGATAATGTCATGACCCTTCACGTGAACGGACTATTGGCGTCAACAGGTGGTCAATAATGTCACGACTCTTCACATGAACGGACTAATGGCATCAACAGGTGGTCAATGACGTCACGACCCTTCACGTGAACGGACTAATGGCGTCAACAGGTGGTCAATGATGTCACGACCCTTCACGTGAACGGACTAATGTGGTCAATGATGTCACGACCCTTCACGTGAACGGACTAATGGTGTCAACAGGTGGTCAATGATACCACGACCTTTCACGTGAACGGACTAATGGCATCAACAGGTGGTCGATGACGTCACGACCCTTCACGTGAACGGACTAATGGCGTCAACAGGTGGTCAATGATACCACGACCCTTCACGTGAACGGACTAATGGCGTCAACAGGTGGTCAATGATGTCACAACCCTTCACGTGAACGGCCTAATGTCGTCAACAGGTGGTCAATGATGTCACGACCCTTCACGTGAACGGACTAATGGCGTCAACAGGTGGTCAATGATGTCACGACCCTTCACGTGAACGGACTAATGTCGTCAATGATGTCATGACCCTTCACGTGAACGGACTAATGGCGTCAACAGGTGGTCAATGATGTCACAACCCTTCACGTGAACGGACTAATGTCGTCAACAGGTGGTCAATGATATCACGACCCTTCACGTGAACGGACTAATGGCGTCAACAGGTGGCCAATGATGTCACAACCCTTCACCTGGACGGACTAATGTCGTCAACAGGTGGTCAATGATGTCACGACCCTTCACGTGAACGGACTGTTGGCGTCAACAGGTGGTCAATGATGTCACGACCCTTCAC
>JAXRKP010000957.1:82500-102500 GCA_037039925.1 Doris montereyensis | reverse complement strand
AAAATGTATTCATCAAAAACCACTATGCGTTTTCAAAATGAAAAAGCCTAAAAAAAATGTGTTCATCAAAAACCACTATCCGTTTTCAAAATAGAAAAGCCTAAAAAAATATGTTCATCAAAAACCACTATGCGTTTTCAAAATGGAAAAACCTAAAAAAATACCCATCAAAAACCACTATGCAATTTTATCAAACGGAAAAGCCTAAAAAATGTAATGAGTTTTTTGTTTTTTTTAATTCGATCTGTTGCAAAATCTGTTAACGTCTGATTGTGAGGACGTTCGTTTTCACCAGAAATCTTTCATGTTTTATGATTAAGGGTATACAACCATCTGGTTTATGATTTACCAACACAAACTTACCTGTCTTTTACAGGCGATTTGCTGATTTACTTGAGACACAAGAAGTTCCTTCATAACTGGGATGTTGCCTGCTCCGATTGCCATGAAGAGAGGTATCGCTCCGTCCTGGGAAGGATTGTAGAAAGTAGGAGGACACGTAGATTTATAGACTCTCATATTTCTCAAGCTTAGTGTGGAATGGGAATTTTCTCTCTTTCTATACAATTTCCTTTTATCAATCTTTTAAAAAAATGCTTTCCAAAAGAACTTATGTGCAATTAAATCTTTGTCCCACACTTGTTTTTAAAATGGCCCATTGAGAGACTAATTTCATTTTTAATATTACTATTTAAGTCCATTAATGATTTTTTGATTGAGTTAACGACAACTTTACTGCTTTAAATTTGATTACCTTATCTTTAACCTGTCTCCTTCTTTTCCCATGGCATTCAGTAGCACTTTGACAGCCAACAGGGCACCAGAGCTGCGGGTACATGCCAGGTGTATTGGGTACTGTTCCAGAGGCTGAAGGGGACAAATAAGTGAAATAAGATGAGTCATAAAATGTTCAAAGTCATTATAATATACTACATCGTTAAACATTCTGTCTGTCTGTCTGTCTGTCTGTGTCTGTCTGTCTGTGTCTGTCTGTCTGTCTGTCTGTCTGTCTGTCTCTCTCTCTCTCTCTCTCTCTCTCTCTATATATATATATATATATATATATATATATATATATATATATATATATATATATATATATATATATATATATATATATATATATATATATATATATATATATATATATATATATATATATATATATATATATCTTCTTTCACTTTATTTTTCCTTGAATCAATTCTTTCTTGTTTTTTCAATCTTTAAAAGCGGTAGTATTTTACACTGTCATCATCACGTGTTGTCATGTAAGTTTAACATTCACGGGGTTTTTTTCTCTGCTGTTTCACATTGTCGCCATGTTTTCCATTTGCATTATTACATTAACCAATTCAAAGCATCTACTTCTCCTTCCTGTGTTGTACTATGATGTATATTCAAGCACATTCTTAATTCTGACATTGTATTGAAGTTATAAAGAGCCGTCTTAAACGTTTTTTACTTATTTCAATCGGCTTTTGACGTTATACGATGTTGTATTACTTTTTGTGAGATTTTAAATATTTCGTTTGTTTTCTTTTTTCTTTCTATCTTTTTTTTTGCACTGCTTTGATTCAAAATGTTTCTACCACCTTTTATTGTAATAAAATATATTAATACTTTGTATTGCAGTTACAAGCAAAGTTTTCATATTTTCCAAGCACTATACAGTTTATATTGTCAATGACATCACATAACACAACATCGTATAGTACAAACCCTCCAGCCTTCATCGGGGACGCCCCCTTTTCCAGCAGGCACTTTATGACGTCATCTCTGATGAGGTTGCCGCTAGGTGGAGAGCTGTGAGACCGCCCTGTTTGAACAAACATAAAACGAAAAGGAAAACAAACTTGAGCTGATTTTGATAGAGAAAGCTTGAAACTTGATTAAAATATAGAGATTTGAACCGTTTGGTGCCCTATGACCCTGTGAGTCAAATCATAATCTAGTATAGATAGGCGTACTTTACAATTTATAAATGGCACTGTTCTAGAAGGATCAAGATTAAGTCAATATAACTATCAATGTAATGGTTCGCATGCATAGATCGTGGAGTGCAATATTACTATTTATCACAGTTTCGGGTATACGACTAGGAGAAGAGTCAAAGCACTCATCTTGGGGAGTATCGATTCCCGAGAGATTCGTTGAACGGGATCAGATGCCCAACTTGGCCGTAGGAATATTTAATATGAAGAGTGTTCAAAACGAGAGTGGCAAAGGACAGCACTCATATCCATGTGAGCAAACGAGCACACATTCTCAACAACAAGAACTACGACACGCATACACAACTGCACTTATCTTCATCGTCTTAGAAACCTAGCAATCCCAAGAACTACGACACGCATACACAACTGCACGTATCTTCATCGTCTTAGAAACCTAGCAATCCCAAGAACTACGACACGCATTCACAACTGCACGTATCTTCATCGTCTTAGAAACCTAGCAATCCCAAGAACTACGACACGCATTCACAACTGCACTTATCTTCATCGTCTTAGAAACCTAGCAATCCCAAGAACTACGACACGCATTCACAACTGCACGTATCTTCATCGTCTTAGAAACCTAGCAATCCCAAGAACTACGACACGCATTCACAACTGCACTTATCTTCATCGTCTTAGAAACCTAGCAATCCCAAGAACTACGACACGCATTCACAACTGCACGTATCTTCATCGTCTTAGAAACCTAGCAATCCCAAGAACTACGACACGCATTCACAACTGCACTTATCTTCATCGTCTTAGAAACCTAGCAATCCCAAGAACTACGACACGCATTCACAACTGCACTTATCTTCATCGTCTTAGAAACCTATCAATCCCAAGAACTACGATACGCACACAGCTGCACGTATCTTCATCGTCTTAGAAACCTAGCAATCCCAAGAACTACGACACGCATACACAACTGCACTTATCTTCATCGTCTTAGAAACCTAGCAATCCCAAGAAGAGGGGGCGGGGGGGGGAGGGGAGACGCGTGGTTTAGAATTTAAAAATTGTTTCATTCCATAAAGATGGATTTAAGGATGGATTTACAGCCCGTATCCCCACACAAGTGCAGGCTCACCGACTGCACATCATGTATCCCCCATCAGGCCATTTCATTCAAAGTCCTTGTCAACTCTCGGGGGGGGGGGCACACATACAGTACACAAGCCTGTTAGGCTTTTCGTTAGAACACTCTGACAAGATATTTCTCTACCAATACCTGAGTACTCATTCACACCTGAGTCAAGTGACAAAAGTAGATTGAAGTACCTTTCCAAAGAGTACAACATTGTGAATAAAACCATTGGGTCTTGAACCAGTATCGTCGCGGTTGTCAGCTCACAATCTTGCGGCTCAGCTATAACATCACGTGGACAATAGGCCACAACGGGAAAACACAGATTCTCAAAGCACTCTTACAAAGCCATCTTACAATAAACCTCCTAATATTAGGCTCTAGACAAAGGTGGGTGAGGTGAGGGGTTGTAAAGAAGTCCATCAAACTACACACACATCGGCTCATCATCATAATCAAATCACACAACAGACACCGTGCTAAAACATCAGGGAACTCGGTAGCCCAGAGACAATGTGTCGACCTCTCAACCAAAAGGCAGTAGGCTCGAGCCCCACCAACGGTTCAAAAATGTTCTTGAGGTTTTTCGAGCAAAACCTACCCCCCATCCCGCCCCGGTTCAGGTAGGTGGATTGACACCTAGTCTATCGGAGATGGAACGATAAAAAGGAGGCCCTGTGTTGTGCAGAAAACACTCTGTGCACGTTAAGGATCTCTTAGCTGTTTACAGGGCAGTCCGGGCAAAATTAAAAATCCGACCAAAAACCCCGAGATCACTTCAGTTGTGGATGTGGGTAAATCAGATCTACAATACACGTTTGTGACGGACTCGCTATCGCTAAATACACCATACAAAGGAGCTAACATAAGCAATAATATATTATAAAATTGTATTGAACAGATCCAGAAGGCTATCTCCCTACAATCTCCACGTATACAATTTTCAAGAAGAAAAAAATCGAAGAAGAAAAAGACCTGAATCAATCCAGTTTTGTGAAAAGTCAAGCACGAAGAAAAAGATAGTTCGTAGAAATACTGTCTAAAGGTTATGAACACTTATCGAGGAAATAGTATCTACATGATTTTAAAAATACATACATTTCAAAATTAACAACTGACTTAAAGAAAGGTAGTTTGTTTCACAATAAACCAAAGACGTTTCAAATATTGCAAATTAAAACAGTTCTTCTGTAGTATTCATTTTCATCAAACATGTAGATGCTCTCTTTTAGACCTATGGGCCTTCTTTTTCTTTCTTTTTTTACCATACTCAAATGAGGCGCTGCGACATAATTTGTTGTGGTGGGAATTTTTTTTTCCCTGTGTAGAAAAAAATCTCTCTCTAAACTCAATTTCAACCAGATTTATTACTGCGTGAAGAAAAAATACCATAAGACAGAACCTATCATAAACGAAAAGGTTAAGTACTCATTCTTCGATGCCCTTTCAGAAGAAAGAAAACCCTGTGGTGGCTGTTTGTGGCTGACTGTGGACAAAGAATGGAACTCACGACTTCTACGCCACCTTCAACCTTCCCATTGTTTCATGCCTATGGTTTTATGGGAACTAGCAAAGGAAAGTCGCGTCTTACTAAAACATTCAAATGAATTTGGTACCTTAACCTTTTGACAGACTCATATAAATATTCTGTAATGGATGCTCATTGTTCAACACTACTAAGATTACTTTGATGTATTGGAACTAAGAAATGACTAAAACTTTCAATCCAGAAAGAGGATTAAGAAGGAAAAAGAGAAATGTCACAACAAATCGCAGACCAGGTAGTAAAGTTACTCAATAACAACAACAACGAAGACGACAATGATAAAGACGGTAACAAAAACGACGTGCTAGAACCGTAGCAAGCTTGTAACACTACTCGCTGCTCGCCACACTCTGGTGCAAGGCTGAAGCCTCAAGCCTCTGATGCAAGACAATACTGCTCTCAAAAGTGTGCTGGCATCACATACACAGCCACCCTATCACACTCACACAGTCAACGTGAGTTCAATACTTCTTACTTTGAAAAAGCCTGTATGTGTTTTACTTCCAGCGAGTAGATTCGAGTGATGTAGGGTGTTGCATCAATGCGAGTAGATTCGAGTGCTGTAGGGTGTTGCATCAATGCGAGTAGATTCGAGTGATGTAGGGTGTTGCATCAATGCGAGTAGATTCGAGTGTTGTAGGGTGTTGCATCAATGTGAGTAGATTCGAGTGTTCTAGGGAGTTGCATCAATGCGAGTAGATTCGAGTGCTGTAGGGTGTTGCATCAATGCGAGTAGATTCGAGTGTTCTAGGGAGTTGCATCAATGCGAGTAGATTCGACTGTTCTAGGGTGTTGCATCAATGCAAGTAGATTCGAGTGCTGTAGGGCTTGCAGTAATACGAGCAGATTCGAGTGTTCTAGGGTGTTGCAGTAATGCGAACAGATTCGAGTGTTCTAGGGTGTTGCATCAATGCGAGCAGATTCGAGTGTTCTAGGGTGTTGCATCATTGCCAGCAGATTCGAGTAGCATGTTGCATCCATGCGAACTGAATTGCGGTTCAATAAGGATTTGCTGCTATAAAACACTCACGTGACCTACTCGCTGTGACGTCATTGCTCGCAAGATACAAATCAGTTCGCAATACGAAAATACCGGAAGTCTCGCATCTTGCAATACTCTGAAACAGCGAGCTCGATACAGCTATACGACGAAGACAGCACTAGTGGCAGGAACGACAACAGTAACAAACAAAACAAAAACTCGTTGACTGACAAAGCAATAACCCCCCCCCGACCCATATCTACCCTGTACTCCATACTCCTAATGACAAATCTCTTTGACAACCCCCCGACCCATATCTACCCTGTACTCCATACTCCTAATGACAAATCTCTTTGACAACCCCCCGACCCATATCTACCCTGTACTCCATACTCCTAATGACAAATCTCTTTGACAACCCCCCGACCCATATCTACCCTGTACTCCATACTCTAATGACAAATCTCTTTGACAACCCCCCCGACCCATATCTACCCTGTACTCCATACTCCTAATGACAAATCTCTTTGACAACCCCTCCCCGACCCATATCTACCCTGTACTCCATACTCCTAATGACAAATCTCTTTGACAACCGCCCCCCGACCCATATCTACCCTGTACTCCATACTCCTAATGACAAATCTCTTTGACAACCCCCCCCCGACCCATATCCACCCTTACTCCATACTCGTAATGACAAATCTCTTTGACAACCCCCCTTCCGCCCCTCTCGGCCCACTGGTGTGTAGTGTGTGAGAACACACTATTCGAGGCCGCAGGAATGAAGTACGGTGACTTCAGAGTGATTTTGTGTAGCACTGGGGCAGAAATAAATGTTACATACTAAGGGTATCACTACCTGCTAGCATGTGCAAAGAGGTAGGCAAAAAACACGGTTGCGGCAATGAAGTAACGATTGTGTTTAGATGACAGTTAAGAGAGAAGACATGTTGAAGTTTCCATAATTGATATACGTTACGCACATATACGAATGTCTTTATGGATGAAGGACGAGATACATTCGTGCACAACGTGTCCAACGTCAAGGGAGGGCAAAGATTAACCAGAAGACGGTTAGAAACATTTTTACAGTCGTGATTTCAAGTGTAAGCAACAGTATTCACCAAATTGCCTAAATCTAACTAATCTTTAAATTTGAAATAATGGTTTTATTTGTTTTTTTTGTCACTATGCTATTCTATTTGTCTTCCATCTACTTATGTCTTCTTTATAATGAGACATGGATCGTTCCAGCTCCGAGAGAACCCTTGAAATGGCGACAAATTCGCTTACGCCCTCCCTCAGCTGGTTTCAGACTCATGTGGATTCTGACGGTTGGGTGTACTTAATCACATTCGACGTCGTTTATCAATGTGGGTAACAAAGTCCTACCTTATCAATCACATTAATCACATTGGGTAACAAAGTCGCTACCTTATCAATGCCTCATTAATCACATTGGGTAACAAAGTCGCTACCTTTATCAATGCCTCATTAATCACATTGGGTAACAAAGTCGCTACCTTATCAATGCCTCATTAATCACATTGGGTAACAAAGTCGCTACTTTATCAATGCCTCATTAATCACATTGGGTAACAAAGTCGCTACCTTATCAATGCCTCATTAATCACATTGGGTAACAAAGTCGCTATCTTATCAATGCCTCATTAATCACACTGGGTAACAAAGTCGCTATCTTATCAATGCCTCATTAATCAATGCCTTATTAATCACATTGGGTAACAAAGTCGCTACCTTATCAATGCCTCATTAATCACATTGGGTAACAAAGTCGCTATCTTATCAATGCCTCATTAATCACATTGGGTAACAAAGTCGCTATCTTATCAATGCCTCATTAATCACACTGGGTAACAAAGTCGACATCTTATCAATGCCTCATTAATCACACTGCAAAGTATCTTATCAATGCCTCATTAATCACACTGGGTAACAAAGTCGACTATCTTATCAATGCCTCATTAATCACACATCAATCCTTATCAATGCCTCATTAATCACACTGGGTAACAAAGTCGCTATCTTATCAATGCCTCATTAATCACACTGGGTAACAAAGTCGCTACCTTATCAATGCCTCATTAATCACACTGGGTAACAAAGTCGCTACACTTTATCAATGCCTCATTAATCACACTGGGTAACAAAGTCGCTATCTTATCAATGCACACTGGGTAACAAAGTCATTGCCTCATTAATCACACTGGGTAACAAAGTCGCTACTTTATCAATGCCTCATTAATCACATTGGGTAACAAAGTCGCTACTTTATCAATGCCTCATTAATCACACTGGGTAACAAAGTCGCTACATCAATGCCTCATTAATCACACTGGGTAACAAAGTCGCTAATTATCAATGCATTAATCACATTGGGTAACAAAGTCGCTATCTTATCAATGCCTCATTAATCACACTGGGTAACAAAGTCGCTACTTTATCAATGCCTCATTAATCACACTGGGTAACAAAGTCGCTACCTTATCAATGCCCCATTAATCACATCGGGTAACAAAGTCGCTATCTTATCAATGCCGAATCTATGCTCGCGTAGCTCCCTCTCGAGAGCAGGTTAGCCATTGTTGGGCTGGGCTCTGTCAATCTATGGGGGTTTTATTGGGTAACCCAGCCATTGTTGGGCTGGGCTCTGTTAATCTATGGGGGGTTTTATTGAGTAACCCAGCCATTGTTGGGCTGGGCTCTGTTAATCTATGGGGGTTTTATTGTAACCCAGCCATTGTTGGGCTGGGCTCTGTTAATCTATGGGGATTTTATTGAGTAACCCAGCCATTGTTGGGCTGGGCTCTGTTAATCTATGGGGATTTTATTGGAGTAGCCCAGCCATTGTTGGGCTGGGCTCTGTTAATCTATGGGGGTTTTATTGAGTAACCCAGCCATTGTTGAGCTGGGCTCTGTTAATCTATGGGGGTTTTATTGAGTAACCCAGCCATTGTTGAGCTGGGCTCTGTCAATCTATGGGGGTTTTATTGAGTAACCCAGCCATTGTTGAGCTGGGCTCTGTCAATCTATGGGGGTTTTATTGAGTAACCCAGCCATTGTTGGGCTGGGCTCTGTCAATCTATGGGGGTTTTATTGAGTAACCCAGCCATTGTTGGGCTGGGCTCTGTCAATCTATGGGGGTTTTATTGAGTAACCCAGCCATTGTTGGGGGTCAATTATGGGGGTTTTATTGAGTAACCCAGCCATTGTGGGGCTTGGCTCCGTCCATTGGGGGTTTTATTGGGTAACCCAGCCATTGTTGGGCTTGGCTCCGTCCATCTATTGGGGTTTTATTGGGTAACCCAGCCATTGTGGGGCTTGGCTCCGTCCATCTATGGGGGTTTTATTGAGTAACCCAGCCATTGTTGGGCTTGGCTCCGTCCATCTATTGGGGTTTTATTGAGTAACCCAGCCATTGTGGGGCTTGGCTCCGTCCATCTATGGGGGTTTTATTGAGTAACCCAGCCATTGTTGGGCTTGGCTCCGTCCATCTATGGGGGTTTTATTGGGTAACCCAGCCATTGTTGGACTTGGCTCCGTCCATCTATGGGGTTTCGGTAGTCTAGAGGCAAGGTATCGGCCTCTCAACCAAAATGGCGTGGATTCAAGCCCTGCCGACGGTTTAACAATTTTCTCGAGTTTTTTCGAGTAAATTCTACCCACCCCCCCTTCCCACCCTCAGGTCCAGGTAAGTGGATCGACACCTAGTTCCACCAGAGATGAGCGATAAAAAGGAGGTCCCGTGTGCAGATCACAACATTCTGTGCACGCTAAAAATCACTTGGCTGTTTACAAGGCAGTCCGAGTAAAATTAAAGATCCTTCCAAAAAAACCGAGATCACTTTAGTTGTGGATGTGGGTAAAGTAAATCAATTTGAATACAATCAAAACCCGCCAATCTATACCGTTTATTTTGTGTTGTTCATATCTTGGTTTGGATGGTTGAATTTTTTTTTGCTTTATTGTTTCGTTTGAACTCTTCTTTCTTTCTTTCTTTTTTTTTTTGACTGGACGGAGGCGTTGTCACAACATTGAGTGCTCTTTTTCATCTCTCGTTAAAGATCGGTTCTAGCTGCATAAAAAAAAAAATAATGCACTTGATAGGAAAGAAGAAGAAACAATCCAGAGAGAATCACCAGTGACAATAATCAGGCAGGGGGGTGGCTTTTTAATTCCATTTTTTCTCGTGCTACATATTTCTAAGTGGTGTAGGCCCAAAACAAATGTAGGTTATAATAGGCCGTTGAATAACGATACAATTTACAAAACGTTCAATAAGCATGGAGCGATTTTTATATGGACCCAGAAAAATTGTCGTGAGAAACGAATCATTGACGCAGTGGCAGAGTTGAGAGGTTTAGGCTACATCCGGTCATGTGACACGGCCTGCTTGATATTTATAAATTTGTATTTGACATCCAGCCATCGACCACCTCTGATTTCTAACAAGACTCCCCTGTCACAATGAGAACACGAGTATACCGTGAAAGGTGAAAGGCTGGGTTTCAACTCTTTTTTCTTTCTTTCTTTTTTTTTTTTTTTGCGGGGAGAAAAAAAAGATTTTACCAGAAAATAATCAATACTGGGAGAGCTAACATGGTTTCATCATTAGCTCATAAAAAAACGTCCTCGGTTGATCTTGTTTTCAGGCACGGCCGATTTGTTTCAGAGACATGACGGGTGTTTATCATCCAAGCGTGACAGCTGACTAAAACCAACACGGTGCAATTCAACACTACAGTCTACTAGTAGTTGTGGTGGCGGCGGGGGCGGGGGGGGCGGGGGAAGAAAATTAAAGGTTGTTTTCAACTTATTTTGAATTTTCTTGTTTGGTATCAAGCTAAGTATTTTTGTTTTCTAAAAGCCAAAACGACGCTCCTCATAATCACATGGTTCACCAAAGAATTGGAGAGTTTATTATGTTATCTATCCATGCTCATTGATTTCGGCCTTTTAGTCGATAGAACGATAGACTGGTACAAAGTTGTGCACGATTGTGTACGTGTTTATGTGTGTGTTTGTTTGTTTATGAAAAATATAGGACATAATTATTATTTGATTATATTGGTTTTGAATAAGTCAGCCCTCTTGCCTTAATGTAACTGTAAAGAACGTCAGGATGAAATCATTTAGCTCAAAATAGAAAGAATATAAGGAGAGTCCAAGGCAGTTTATAACAGTAATTATATCTATATCCAGGAAATTGAAATTAACATCCATTCTTAGTAAGGTATTGTTATCATATTTCGGAAAAAGAAATGATGACGGTGGATAATAATTACAATGCGCGTTGAAGTCAGTATTTCTTATCGTTTTAGTTGCGGTTGATACACTTGCTTTTATATGTCTTATAACCATCCCTTACAAAATACACTTAAACACAAATTCATATGTCCTGCAATATGAGGTGAAACTTCTAACACGATGTGATAGGTTACAGTCACATATTTGCTTCCTATTTATTTTCCCACGTGCTGGATGAAAGCTTTAGAAAATTGGTTGTTTTTAAAGGCTTCGAGACATGACTCCATGCTATCCAAGCTATCCAGTTTAACCGTTTGACCCCTCACATTTTAAACTATTCACTTTCCTATCTTTATCAAAATAACTATCCCCATGTCTTCTTCTCGCAATTGAGCCCAACTGCTTCACGACTAATCTCTCGCCCCAAAACGATCATTACCTCCCCTTAGGTCTAGCCATCATAACCCGTTCAATCTAATTACCTAATTACGTCATTTCCGCACCAAATCGTTGAGCTCCTTGTGTTTCTACCCTAATTCCTTCTTATTCTTTTTTTATTCTTCTTTTCAACGAAACTAAACCCACCCTCATCACGTTAATCGTTAAGGGTCTGAAAATTATGCAGTTTCAATTCTCACTCCTACTCTGTATATGGAGTAAGACAAATAGTACCAATAAAGAAGAAGCAAATATAAGATCGAGAAAGGATGTTGATTGATAGATTGGTGAGCCAGATCAATGCCTCCCACCTAACAACAAAAATCAATTAATTACAAAATTGCCACCTGAATGCAGCATCATATGTTGCTCTCATGAGCAAGTTTGTGACTCGTTATTAAAATTGAAGGCAATGTACTCTGAACTGAAATCGGAGTGAAACACCCAACGGATATTATTGACTGATTCTTTTGACAAAATTCCTGTACACAAATTCATATAAGGGAAGCGGAAGCAGATCACTCCACCCCCACCCCACCCCTCCTCCCCAATCCCCTCCCTTTTTCCTAACGTTGTTTTGAAGTGTATCACACTAAGGTCAAGGTTATGTCCACTTGTTTTCATTTCTTGTATCTTTTAGTTTGGTGTTTGTTTGATTTTGTTGTTGTTTTGAGGGGAGGGTGGTTTTGTTTTCTATTAGTGCATTTTTTTAAAGAATGGATTATCTTGTTTACGATTCTTAGGGTATAAGAGACACTGAAAGGTAAACTTCGAATTTAAAATAAGACATCGGGTATGAGAGACACTGAAAGGTAAATTTCGAATTTGAAATAAGACATCGGGTATAAGAGACGCTGAAAGGTAAATTTCGAATTTAAAATAAGACATCGGGTATAAGAGACACTGAAAGGTAAATTTCGGATTTAAAATAAGACATCGGGTATAAGAGACACTGAAAGGTAAATTTCCAATTTGAAATAAGACATCGGGTATAAGAGACACTGAAAGGTAAATTTCGAATTTGAAATAAGACATCGGGTATGAGAGACACTGAAAGGTAAATTTCGAATTTGAAATAAGACATCGGGTATGAGAGACACTGAAAGGTAAATTTCGAATTTGAAATAAGACATCGGGTATGAGAGACACTGAAAGGTAAATTTCGAATTTGAAATAAGACATCGGGTATGAGAGACACTGAAAGGTAAATTTCGAATTTGAAATAAGACATCGGGTATAAGAGACACTGAAAGGTAAATTTCGAATTTGAAATAAGACATCGGGTATGAGAGACACTGAAAGGTAAATTTCGAATTTGAAATAAGACATCGGGTATGAGAGACACTGAAAGGTAAATTTCGAATTTGAAATAAGACGTGATGTCGAAGTTCGAGCCGTGTAGGTAGCTGGACTGGATTCGAATTCTGGTTTCGCTGGAACCGAAGTTATGTCCCTGGGAAAAGACACTCAACATAGCACGCGGTGACAGTCCAACGTCATGTTGTTGTTGTTTTTGTTGTTTTTGTTTGTTTTATCCTCGTGGTTCTTGGGCAGCACATAAGGTCGACACATTGAATCGCAGTTGAACACGATCAAATGTCAATTTTAGTCATTTGTCATCACGTCCATCCCTGGATTTTCATCTCTTTTCGATGCTTCTCCTCCAGGTTTCCCTGAGGAATCCATCTGAGGGCTATCTTAGGGATGGCATCAGCATTCATCCTAAGGATGTAACCAGTCTACTTTCATCTTCTCTTTTTCTCACAACGTCATGTTAGGGGTTTAAATTGTATTGCCCGTCCAAACATAACGCTACAGAAACTTTTTAAAAGCTCCGGCTCCGTGGGTCTCTGTGTCCCTTCTTTTGAGATGAAAATACCTTTCTGCAATCACTAGGCATATATAAATCAGACAGGACGTGTAATGAAGCTATTCCCTTTTTTCCCCTGCATACAAGAAACCCACATATTATACGCCTAAAGGGTAACTTTTAGTTGCGTTTTTTTCCTTATATATACATAAACAGACTATTGATCACTGCATGCAGTAATGCCTTTTTTACCGTAGGTTTTTTCAAACGCAGAGAAAATGGTATGCAATATCAAGGAAATCAATACAAAGGGCACGCTATTCTCTGGGGGAATTTTCAGAACCAGTTGCTCATGGTTCGTCTTTGCTATAAAGTGTATGGGCTTTATTACAATCGTTAATAGAACGAAACTCCTTTAAGTCCTGGAAAGAAATTCATCGCGACCAAAATTAAATCCATCTTTAATGCAAATGCACATTTCCTACATTGCAGAGCTTTAAGAGTTTGTAAATGACTGCAAAGCCAGCTCTCGTTGCTTATCCTTTTTCACCTGAGTGTTAATTTCCTAATCACTTATCATTCCACTTATCATTCCAAAAAATCTCTCTCTCGCTCTCTCTCTCTCTCTCTCTCTCTCTCTCTCTCTCTCTCTCTCTCTCTCTCTCTCTCTCTCTCTCTCTCTCTCTCTCTCTCTCTCTCTCTCTCTCTCTCTCTCTCTCTCTCTCTCTCTCTCTGTCTGTCTCTCTCTCTCTCTCTCTCTCTCTCTCTCTCTCTCTCTCTCTCTCTCTCTCTCTCTCTCTCTCTCTCTCTCTCTCTCTCTCTCTCTCTCTCTCTCTCTCTCTCTCTCTCTCTCTCTCTCTCTCTCTCTCTCTCTCTCTCTCTCTCTCTCTCTCTCTCCCTCTCTGTCTGTCTGTCTGTCTGTCTGTCTGTCTGTCTGTCTGTCTCTCTCTCTCTCTCTCTCTCTCTCTCTCTCTCTCTCTCTCTCTCTCTCTCTCTCTCTCTCTCTCTCTCTCTCTCTCTCTCTCTCTCTCTATCCCTTCTCTGTCTGATTGAATCAATTCATTCACGTTGCTTCCTTGCCACTCAGCTGCCCATATAATTCTGTCACAATAAAAGCAATCGGAACCTTCATTGTTTACGCTGTCGGTACTCTCATGGAAATGTGTTTTAAAACTTAAAAGCAAACCTACCTCAGTGGTATCGTTGACATCGGCTCCATGTTCGATGAGGCTTTCACAAATGTTGACTTTGTTTTCGTGTACAGCCAGCATGAGAGGAGTGAATCCTGTCGACTGTGTGGAAATAAAAACAACAACATTTGCGCATCAATGAATGTCAGTACATTAATTGAACCCCGCCCTCTCCCTCCCATTCCTCTACCCCCATCTCGGCCACCCTCCTTCTTCCCCCAGTAGTCTGATTTTATCTTTTGATGTAATGTTGTACCGATAAAAGTGTGTGCGTGTGTTATCACACTATTTACAATATTTGTATAGAATATTGATTTATTTATGGGATGTTTATTTCTTGTGTTCACTAAAGCCCATAACAGCACCACGCCCTCCCCATTTTCCTCCCTCAGTTCACAGAGGCAGTTGTCCCTGTCAGACGGGAACCATCAGCATACGCCTGCAAAGAGCGAGATTTACTTCTTTCGGTTTCTTTTACAACCCACAGCCATTATCCATGGATTTCCATGGCCTTGTGAAATGGTGAGAAATGTTTATTGTTGAGGGACTCGAGCAAATTATTTGGATTAGCAATATGATCAGCCATGAACGAATGAAGTTTATGTCATTATGACAATTTACCTGGTTAAAGGGCTCTCATTTTAAACCAGAGATACTACAACTGTTGACAACACTACTAACTGTTGACATATCGCTCAACCAAACATCGAATTAGATCAGAGAATTCACGACATTTAATGGTTCAAGTTCTCGTAGCCCCAGAGAGGGTTATCGTTTTGCAATCATGAATTCACATGTTTTGTGCAATTCTTTTTTTCCTATTCACATGTTTTGTGCAATCATGACGGTTCTTTTTCCTATTCACATGTTTTGTGCAATCATGACCCACTGTTTTGTGCAATCATGACAATTCACATGTTTTGTGCAATCATGACGATTCAGGTGCAATCATGACGCTTTTTTCATGACAGTTCTTTTTCCTATTCACATGTTTTGTGCACATTCTCTTTCCTAGTTTTGTGCAATCATGACTTCCATTCACATGTTTTGTGCAATCATGACATTCTTTTTCCTACGAATCATGACATTCACATGTGGACTTCTTTTTCCTATTCACATGTTTTGGTATCGTCATTCGTTTTGTGCAACCATGACGGTTCATTCACATGTTTTGTGCAATCATGACGGTTCTTTTTCCTATTCACATGGTACACCATGTTTTGTGCAGACGAAGTTCTTTTTCCTATTCACATGTTTTGTGCAATCTTGGTTCTATTCACATGTTTTGAAACATCCAATGTAGGATAGGAAGCTCATAGACATTCAGTTGGACTCTTCCAGATTTCTACTTCATCTTCTGGTACACCATAGCTTCATCCAGTCGGGGTTTAGTGTACTTGCTTGTTGAACCACCAATGTAGACGTTTCTTCATCTTCTTCTTCTTCTTCTTCTTCTTCTTCTTCTTCTTGATCGTTTGAGCTTCTTCTTCTTGATCGTTTGAGCCCGATAGAGCCTTAGAAACGGGGACACAATCGTTTACATCCCCATTTAGCTTCGAGGTCAGTTGTGGGTCCTGCGGCTTAACTCTTCGGCGATCAGGAACCCCAATAATTACATTGGGTAAAAAGTAGACGTTTCAATGCTAAAAAAGCGGAAGCGACATGCATTTAAACAAACGTTGTCATCGTCAGTAAATTGGGCTTAGTCCGAGGCGAGCTTCCTAATTAGTAAGCTCGCCTCGGCTTAGTCGTTTGAGCTCCTGTGAACTTGCAACAGCCACTATCACACTTACTTTGTAGGCCCTAAGTGTGGCTACGAAAGACTCTCTCTCTCTCTCTCTCTCTCTCTCTCTCTCTCTCTCTCTCTCTCTCTCTCTCTCTCTCTCTCTCTCTCTCTCTCTCTCTCTCTCTCTCTCTCTCTCTCTCTCTCTCTCTCTCTCTCTCTCTCTCTCTCTCTCTCTCTCTCTCTCTCTCTCTCTCTCTCTCTCTCTCTCTCTCTCTCTTAGAAAACGTGATAACGTATTAAAAAAGAGGCTAATGAACACAAATATAAAAGGCATACCTCATCTCGTTCTGCGAGGTGGAGATTCTTCCTTTCCGATATTTTACAGCTTCGAAGTCTCTTCTCTACGATCAGCCATTCTCCCCGTTTGCAAAGAACGACCATGCTCAAAGCCTGGCCAGCCTCAGCCGTGGAAACCTCCGATGATGTATCTGTACAAAGTCCAGACAAAGAACTCATACTTTACTCTCCTTAAAATGGATGATATACGTGCACGATTTATGCAACCAGTGAAGTAAATAAATGTGCAATAAGTAAAAACCTGAGCAGGATGTTGAATTGATTGTCAAAACCAATACTTAATTGCCCAGCCTAAATAACTCGTACCAGTTTCGTTTTGTTCAAACTGCCTCGAGAACTGCTCTGACCAACAAAATTTTGACACTTATTTTTATAATCCAATGATAAAGAAGGAATTTATTTCTCTTCTTATGTGTTTCTAATCAGTTTTCGTTTATTCTTCTTGGGGTTTTTTGTGGTGGCGGGGGTGGGGCGTTCTTAAAGGTAGATGAAAGTGATGGGTTAGATCTGTTTACATCAAAGAATTGTGAAAACGAATAGATCTAGAACGAAATGGCTTATGACAAAACTCACGTCGTGTGGAACATATGAATCTCAAAAATGCATTATTATTATTATTATTATTATTATTATTATTATTATTATTATTATTATTATTATTATTATTATTATTATTATTATTATTATTATTATTATTATTATTATTATTATTATTATTATTATTATTATTATCATTATTATTATTATTATTATTATTATTATTATTATTATTGTTGTTGTTATTGTTATTATTATTGTTATTATTACTATCATCATTATTATTATTATCATTATTATTATTATTATTATTATTATTATTATTATTATTATTATTGAGTTTTTATGACTATTAATGTTCGAGATGGCTGTTACACTCAATAGAAGCGAACCCGTGATCTGAAGTCGCTACCGATCACATGGCCATGAAAAAAGAGTGCACTAATTACCAAGCTAACTAGAAGTTCGAAGTGCGCTTTCGTTTCATGGCCAAGCGATGGGTATCGACGTGGAATTCGCGGATTAGATTCCATTGGTGCCCAAAACAGAATGACTCAGTAGTCCAGAGGCAAGGTGTCGGCCTCTTCACCAAAAGGTCGTGGGTTCAAGCCCCAACGGTGGTTGAACAATTTTTTCGAGCTTTTTTCTAGTAAGGTTTACTCTCCTGATCCAGGTAGGTGGATCGACACTGTGTCACATTGGAGACGGACGATAGAAAGGAGGTCCCGTGTGCAGATATCAACACTCTGCGCACGTTAAAGATCCCCTTGATGTTTACAGGGTAGTCCGGGCAAATAAAAAAATCCTATCAAAACCCCTGAGATCATCTTGTTTGTGAATGGGGGTAAATCAATTCAAATCAAATTAGTGCCCAAAGATTTTTTTTCTTCTTTTCCTTGCTATTTGTTTCGTGTTGATTCCTACGATATTCAATATTCAATCCTTCAATATTCTTTCATGTCTTTATTTATCACTAGGTCACACTACAACAAAACAGATATTGAGTTACCAGGATGTAATAGTATGATAAAACATGTCAATATCTCAAAGGAAGGGATTTATAACATTTCGTTGAACTGTTTTAAAGTGATTAAAATCATTATGTCCGTCGGTTGTTATTTTGTCTTGTTTTGAGAGAAGGGTGGAGTTTTGGTCTTTTTTTTGGGGGGGCGGGGGTGTTGTTTTTGTTTGTTTTGGGTTTGTTTGGTTTGAGGTTTTTTTGTTTGGGGTTGATTTTTTGTTTGTTGGATTTTTGTTTTTTGATGGGGTTTTCTGACGCGCTGGGGAGGGGGGCGGGTGGGGGGTAGTTGGGTTGGGGGGGGGGGGTTGGGGGGATAGGGTTTTTTTCCCCGTAGAATGATTAGTCTGTCTTACAAGATAAGTAACATTTAACAAATCACCCTGAGGAAGTCAGGAAATATACAATATCAACAATCTATGATAGCTTGATATTGTGCAGGACGCCAATCTTTGAGGATACTGTGCGCTGTTTACTTAAAACAATGTTGCACTCGCTTGAAGGCCAGGTTTCAAACAGTACTAATTGTTTACACTGGTGTGTTGATTCAGACGTGTTGTCAGATTAATCCAACAGCAAAATATAATATAGATTGTATTTTACTCTTTCGCTTTACTAGGAAATTATAATTGGCAGTGGGTTTAAAAACCGGTTAGTTGCAGTACCGTAATACATGTACATACATTTTACAGTTTTGAATCAACCTATTTACACACTAACACATTGACATCTCGTATCCTTTCTTGGGTTTTATCACCCCTGACAATTATTTTAATGTGGTACAATATTTAATTGATTTTGATATACTTGATTTACAGTGCTTTATTTTCGAGTTTTGTATTATTATCATTAGTATTATCATTATTATTATTATCATTATTATTATCATTATTATTATCAGTATACTATCATTATTATTATCAGTATTATTATCGTTATTATTATCAGTATTATTATTATTATTATTATTAT
Source organism: Doris montereyensis (assembly GCA_037039925.1). Lineage (NCBI taxonomy): Eukaryota > Metazoa > Mollusca > Gastropoda > Nudibranchia > Dorididae > Doris > Doris montereyensis. The sequence goes on along the minus strand of JAXRKP010000957.1, from coordinate 83,566 downwards.
TATTATTATTATTATTATTATCATTATTATATTATCATTATTATTATTATCATTATCATTATTATTATTATTATTATTATTATTTTATTATTATTATTATTATTATTATTATTATTATTATTATTATTATTATTATTATTATTATTATTATTATTATTATTATTATTATTATTATTACTATTATAGTATTATTATTATTATTATTATTATTATTATTATTATTATTATTATTATTATTATTATTATTATTATTATTATTATTATTATTATTATTATTATTATTATTATTATTATTATTATTATTATTATTATTATTATTATTATTATTATTAAAATTATTATTGTTATTATTATTATTATTATTATTATTATTATTATTATTATTATTATTATTATTATTATTATTATTATTATTATTATTATTATTATTTATTTGTTTATTATTATTATTATTATTATTATTGTTTATATTATTTTTTATTATTATTATTATTATTTTATTGTTATTATTATTTTAATTATTATTATTATATTATTAAAATATTATTATTATTATTATTATTATTATTATTATTATTATTATTATTATTATTATTATTATTATTATTATTATTATTATTATTACTATTAATATAATTATTATTGATTTTTATTATTTTATCACAATTTCTTATTAAATACACGGTTCCCATATAGTTCATGATTTACGTTGATCTGAAATCATTTTATCATTCTTTTCTATGCATTCTGAAAACATCATTCTCTGACGTATTATAGGAGACTCGGGAATGTCGTTTATGGGGTTGGTGTCGGTGTGAAGTCAATACGCTTTATTCTATCGTTTCTTTGCGGTCTTTCCTGACCTGCAAGCTATTCCAAGTACGATGGAGATATTAATGATTTTTAGAAAATCACGAGAATGTCAGGCGAACAGAGCTAGTTAGTTCACTTTCCAAGAAATAGCGTCTTCCGGTCTCCCAAGCGTAAATAGCAATACTTATAGATGACATTGATGTGTTCATGCCTAAACCATCTTATCTATAGCATAAGTAGGCTTAAGTTCATG
>JAXRKP010000957.1:65000-67500 GCA_037039925.1 Doris montereyensis | reverse complement strand
ATAGATAGATAGATAGATAAAGATAAAAGATAGATAGATAGATAGATAGATAGATAGATAAGCATAGAGATAGATAGATAGATAGATAGATAGATAGATATGATAGATAGATAGATAGAGATAGATAGATAGATAGATAGATAGAGATATAGAGATAGATAGATAGATAGATAGATAGATAGATAGATAGATAGATAGATAGATAGATAGATAGATGGATAGATATATAAATAGATAAATATATATATATATAGATAGATAGATAGATAGATAGATAGATAGATAGATAGATAGACAGAGAGAGAGATAGATAGATAGATAGATAGATAGAGATAGATAAACATACAGATAGATATATAGATAGATAGATAGATAGATAGATAGATAGAGAGAGAGAGAGAGAGAGAGAGAGAGAGAGAGAGAGAGATAGAGAGAGAGAGATAGATAGATAGATAGATAGATAGATAGATAGATAGATAGATAGATAGATAGATAGATAGATAGATAGATAGATAGATAGATAGATAGATAGATAGATAGATAGATAGACAGACAGATAGATAGATAGATAGACAGACAGATAGATAGATAGATAGATAAATAGATAGATAGATAGATAGATAGATAGATAGATAGATAGATAGATAGATAGATAGATAGATAGATAGATAGATAGATAGATAGATAGATAGATAGATAGATAGATAGATAGATAGATAGATAGATAGATAGATAGATAGATAGATAGATAGATAGATAGATAGATAGATAGATAGATAGATAGATAGATAGATAGATAGATAGATAGATAGATAGATAGATAGATAGATAGAAACATAGATAGATAGATAGATAGATAGATTTATAGAAAGATAGATAGATAGATAGATAGATAGATAGATAGATAGATAGATAGATAAATAGATAGATAGATAGATAGATAGATAGATAGATAGATAGATAGATAGATAGATAGATAGATAGATAGATAGATAGATAGATAGATAGATAGATAGATAGATAGATAGATAGATAGATAGATAGATAGATAGATATGCAGATGGATGTGTCGATGTTTTCGATAGATAGTTTACGTGCTAAAATCATTGAATATCATATTATGACACAAAATTGTTTTTCGAACAGTACTTTAAGTTTTTTGGTAAATATTGTTCATTGACCGACATTCGGGATGAAGAAAATGAGACTAGTCAATAATGACTGTTGCCTTGTTGAAGGCTCTGATGTGGTCCCTGAGAGGTGAATTCCTCTCGTTCCGCCACAACGGTCGTAAACCGAGGGAACTGGCCCAAACAATGGCTGGGTCCTCTCACCATATGACCAACAGCAAACAATGGCTGGGTCCTCTCACCATATGACCAACAGCAAACAATGGCTGGGTCCTCTCACCATATGACCAACAGCAAACAATGGCTGGGTCCTCTCACCATATGACCAACAGCAAACAATGGCTGGGTCCTCTCTCACCATATGACCAACAGCAAACAATGGCTAGTCCTCTCACCATATGACCAACAACAAACCTGCTCTCGAGAGGGGCCTAATCGAGCTTTGGCATTAAAAGATGGTGTGTGTGTGTGGGGGGGTCTCTTTACCGAATATAACTATGCCCCCCCTATTCGCAAAAGATTTGAGCCACATGTGTTCGTAACTGGCCTCAAGCCACCCAACTGAGGCTTGTATGCGACGATGGATGCCGTTTCAAGCACTCTCTCGGGTCTCAACCACCCACGTCCAGTTACGAAGAAGACTGTTTATTATCTTAAAAAGTGGCGGGATTTCAGCATAATTGATAATTTCCCCGTTGAAAACCCCAAATTATAAGATTACAAACAAAATTAAAAGTGCCAAATTCACAAAACATTTTAGGCTTAGCAAACTGATAATCCAAACGGGGGACTCCGTAGTCCAGAGGCAAGGTGCTGGTCTCTTAACCACATGGTCGTGGGTTCAAGTCCCCGTAGGTTAAAAAGTTTTCTGGATTTTTTTCGAGTAACGTTTTACACATTTTTGCATCATAACAATTTGCTAGGTTTAGCAGAGTACTAACTTAGCAAATCTGTGTAAATTCGTCCCAAAATAAATCGATATTGAGTGTTTTTAGATATATGAACGTGTATTCTATTTCATCAACACTTCTAAAATGTTGCATTAAAATACGAATACATGTATTATTATAGTGAAATAAATGACAACGACTAGATCTAGCTAAAGACGGGTTAAAACAAAAGAAAAGAAACAAATTTCCTTCAAGACTATTAAGCAGGCCCATCGAGAGGAGGGGGCGGGGAGGGCAAGGATGTTCAGCTGGAACATTGCCCAGGGGTCCATGGGGATGGGGGAGGCGTTAGATCTTGGGTGGAGGGTGTAAGTGTAAGTACATTGGGGGGGGAAATCTACCTTGTACCTTTACCTCTGGCTGTAGAGGTAGGAGCCCTAAATTATTCCTGTACCGTACATTTCAGTTCTCTTGGTGACC
>JAXRKP010000957.1:0-60000 GCA_037039925.1 Doris montereyensis | reverse complement strand
CTTTCGCGTCGATTGTTACCGAAATTACACTTTTTCCCCCGCCACCACGTATCGCACATACGCAGTTATCCTTTCCTTCGTTTCCTACCTATTTTTGAGACGACACGTCCTTATCTGCTATATTTTTTTACAAGAAAATCTTCGCGAATCGAGAAGTCAGAATATCCGCCATTTTTATTTTTCGCTTGTGGGCCCTGTAACTTTACTTAGTGATATGGAATTATGGGAATAATTCTATATTTAGTTTTTGTTGTTGAGAATGACTGGAAAATCCCTTCTATATTTAACTATAATGCCTTGGAATGCCACGTGTTTGTTGCTATTATGCTGTTTATGGGACTGTTCGAAAGGGGGATCAGTTTTCTATAGGAGTGCCACTAGTCGCACAGCGTCCAACTCTCACTCATATTTGAGTAAATTGAGTAGTTAAGCATAATACGATGCTGACTACGGCTATTTTTGTGGGTTTTTTAAATCATTACTTTTATATCCAACATTTGTTTCTTAGCTCTTCTGTTTTACACTACAGTGTGTGACTGCTGATGCTGTCTGTGCGACATCATGTGTTTTAATTAAGGTGTCAGAGAGTGAGTGGGTAACTGCTGGCACTAGCTGTGTGACATGAGTACATTAATTGTGTGAGGGTTACCTAACTGTTTTGGAGGTGAGTTAGCCATTGTTAGCAATCAAACAACTCTCAAAGCTTTTAACTGAGCTAAATTGTATCAAAACTTTGGATTCGATCATAAATCGGGGTCATTTACAGTGCACTTTGAGACTGCGAGTGCCGGAGCACAGGCTGTGCGACTTCAGGCAACTCTCAAGTTTGCTGTGCGAGATGGGGGAACCATAATGGTCGTGTGTGAAAGTCAATCACACAATGGGCTCGACACGCCACCTCTTGGTCAGGAAAAGATAACTCTTAAACATGGTAGCATCAAATTCAGGATCAAGCACAAAGAGCGTAAGTTACAAGATTGACATGCCCCTTCCGACGGTTAGTGTGCGAGTGCTGGCGACTTCACTCTAGTTCTAGGCGAATCTAGACTCTAGTATTAGATCTATTTCCAAACAGTTTTGGTGGCCTGTATCACTAGAATGTGTCCGCACTTAGTCCCTCCAGCCCTCCAAACATCTACCCCTCCACCTCCCTATCTATTTAGATAATTTATTTTGTATCTCTATTTTTTAAATATTTTATGGCCACACATAAGGCCAGCGCTATTGGCAAGCATGAATATGATGGATAGACTTTGCCACTATTCGTCATTAAATTTAATGCCAAAAGGAGCTCGTCCCACATTTGGTTCGCCAATAATGATGGATGGACTTTACCACTATCCGTCATAAGGATGGACCTGAGCATGATCCCAGTTAAATTAGGAATACACTAAGTTGTAGTTTTGTAATGATTAATTTATGAATTTAAACGTCTAGATCTAATGTAGGGTAGATCTAATAAATAAAATTTTATTTTGTTATTATTTGACATTTTCACTATTTCCCCCTGGTTTTATTTCATTCAAATTTACCCTGTCCAGCATTGCAGTGATCTCAGGGTTAATTAAGAGAAAACATCAAGATGAAAGATTTAATTTAATAAGACATTTATAAGTGATCTACCAGCATCACCACGAGTGGGGGAGGTGGGGTAGTAAGATCTCGAGACATTGTTGCCGACTATTTTGTCGCCCGCACTTCTCGAAAAGGGGAAGGCATTGGAGAGAGTGGCAAGTGATAAAGGAGAGAGAGAGAAGGATTGGCAAGTGATAAAGGAGAGAAAGAAGGATTGGCAAGTGATGAAGGAGAGACAGTCGATTACTGGATATCAAGGAACAGGAATTGAATTTTATAAATAGAGGCCCTTCAAGGACGACAGCAGAATAATGCCTAAAATTGTGTTTGGAAGTAATGTTTATTGTGAAAACACGATAATAATATACATTTTTATATATAATGCAAAATTTATAAATGCAGGACGGGGACAAATGACAAATTTGAAATGGCCAACGATTCAGTTAAAATATGGCAATTAAGAAAGTACAAAAAATTTTAATATGACATTAAATTTATATTTTGAACATTAGATAATTACCAAAAAATGATTCATTATTATTACAATGCATATATACATATTATAATACAGTACATGGAGATATTTTATTTATTTACATGGTACAAAAAGTACATACAAAGTTATCAGAATCAACAAAGTTTACACAACCAAGTATTGTAGAACGAACGAACACATCTACCACAGCCAACCCACGATATCCACACACCATCCACACACACACTCCTATCAGCCTCTTCCATTCCACATTTATGATACACATGACATTCCTATTAATTATTAATTAGATCCTTTTTGTGCCACCGATTTAACCACTTTCTGTGTCAACCACAGGACTTTACAGGCGGCAACTTGACAGCCGATTCTAATGACGAATGAATAGCATTTTCTCTCTCTCAGGTATTCATCACTTCGCACACATAACTTAGTGTTGACTCGCTTACAGAGTGCTGACTGTGTCAACCTTGACTTTATCACTCAATAATTGCTTCGTAGAATCACGAGGTAGGATGGGGTAGTACCGGTAGCCTATTTATTGAGACTGGTAGGCCATTCTTTGTTTTTAATTCATTATATATCGTAGCATTAGTGTGATGTACAATGCCAGTCGGATTGTTTTACTCCTGGCTCCAATATTGTCCCCCTTGCTCCGTTTTTTTTTTCATGTAAATGTTTTTTTAGGGTTTGCAGCTCTGATGAAGATCATAATGTCTCAAAACATCTTAGTAACAAATTACATATCCATCAAATTCAAACGCTATTAAGACACAATGATCATCTAGATCTAGTCAGTCAAGGCTGTAAGAATATATAGTCATTTTATCATTTGATAAAAAAAAACTGTGGCCTGTCCACTTTCATTTTTCTATCATCTGTTACCGCAGCTTTTTTCGAAAATGGGAATTAATTCAAGATTCATGTGCATAGTGAGAGTATAAATGTAGTTTCTTTCTTTCTTTATCAGTTCCCATTCTACCTTTCAGTGTATGGGTTCAGATGCCCGAGATGATCTTTCTCCAGGATGCCCTGTCCTGGCATTTTCTGTTTCCTTCCAAAAAGTTAAATTTCTATGCTTCAATGCCTCTTTTATATCTTCTTCCCACTTTCTCTGAGGTCTACCTTTTGATCTTTTACCTTGGGCTTTAGCACTGTATACTGATTTAGCTATTCTATTGTCATTCATTCTGTTTACATGCCCAAACCATCTCAATTGATTTGTTTCTATCTTAGTTTTTATGCCATCTGCTTTGGTTTGATCTCTTATTGTTGTGTTTCTGATTTTGTCTGGTTTAGTTTTCCTACCACTCTTCTTAGATATATTTCATTTCAGCTGCCTGTACTCTACCGTATTCTCTACTGACTAAAGTCCAAGTTTCGCTTCCATAGAGGAGAGTAGGACAATAAACTGTATTGTATACTGCCATTTTGGTTTTGTTGACAATTCTTACTTACCTACAAATGTCTTTCCTAGATGGTTATATATTGGACTTGCCTTTTGATTCTCTTGCTGATTTTTTGACTGAGTTAATCATTACTCCTAGGTAATTGTAGCTTTGAACTTGTTCTAAATACTCCCTGCCCAATTTAAGACTTTGTGTTTTAGCTTCCCTAGTTACTAGCATTGTTTTGGTTTTCTTTGCATTAATCTCATTCCTCTTTTATTTAGTTCATTGTTCATAATGTTGATATTCAACTGAAGGTTGCTTTCTGATTTTCCAAACAGAACTAAATCATCGGCAAATGAAAGCATTGATACATTTACTGGTTTGAGCTTCCACATACCTACATTCATTTTCTTCATTTTTGAGGATGCCTTTGCGACTGAATCCATAAATGTGATAAACAAAAGAGGACTTAAAATATTAAAAATGTTCCTTTTTGTTTTCCTTCAATATTTGTTTATAATTTTCTGTTATTAATTTTCATGTCTCCTGTGCCATTGCAGCCTCAGCTGTGAAACAAAATGACATCAGCGTTATTGAAAGGTAAATAAATGTATTGCTATTGTTAACCATTTATGCACATCCTTAATCCTTATTATGAATCGTTTGAGCAAAGCTTCATAATCACAATAAAGATCACCAATGCTTTTCTTCCTACACAAAGTTTCAAATCAAATTTTCAACATTGTTTAATCTCCATACAACTTTAAAATGGCTTTTGATAATTTTCTTGTCACATGCCACAAACTGTTGTTTTATATGTATGATAAGAGAATGGACTAAAAATGTGATGTTTTGCATATATGTATAAGGACGTTCTGATAACATATATTTCAGGACTTCAAGATTGATATTTTTATTTTGAGCATTTATTGGTGTTATGGAAGATATCATCATTAACATCGTCTGCATATATATATAAATAAAAAAATATATATATATATATCCCATAGGACGTGGCATCCCTGACAGCATCTCTGAATGTCTCTCTGTCCTGTGTCATTCGTGCTACCTCTGTTATTGTCTTTCCACATGCTTCCTCTCTATTTTAGCCGTATCTCCTGCACGGATTTCCTGTTTCTTTTTCCATTCATTTTACCTTCCAAAATCAAACTTTATATCCTTTGATGTCGCCAAAGTATTTCAACTTTTAAGCTCCGGTTCCAGCCATCTTTCCTTTTCCTACAACTCTTCTCATATGTATATATTGGTTTTGTGTTCAGTCTATGAAATTCTCTGTACAGCATTTCATTTCAAAGGAATTCAACAATTTGATAATATTCTTGTTCATTGTTTTCATGTCTCACATCCATATGTTGCTGTAGGGAAAATTCAGCATTGTGTGATCTTTAGTTTTGTTTCTTCCTTCATTATCCTTTCCAAAGGTTCCTCATTTACAAGTTTGCTCGTTGCAAATGCAAACCTTTTTCTTATTTCTGTCGTACATTTGCCACCTATTTCCTGTTATAATACTTCCCATATATATTTAGTGACATTTTCTAAAATATCATTATTAATTTTGGATGTTTGATATTTCGACAGATTTGTCCGTTTGGTCTTTTTTGCGTTGAATGTCTGATTTTTCTCTTCGTTGCATTTCTTCAAAGACAAGAGTAATTTAACTGGTCTGCTCACTGTGTGTGATAGCAAGATGGATTCATCTGCATATCATAGATCTTTTATTTTATATTATATCCATGCACTTTCACTTCATCAAATCCCTTGATATTTCCATCTTTATCACTTCTCTCATGGTAGATTCTTTAATTATGTTAAAAAGATATGGCGATGCTATACAGGCCTGTCACAGTCCTCTTTCAACTGGAAACCATCCTATTTGGCCACATTTAGTTCTTTATGTTAGAAAAAAAAACATCAACTTAGGAGCTTTCAAGCCATGAGGTGTTCTAATTTTATAAAAACCTTTTATAATGTTTTCTTTCTCAGATGTTGTTGCTTATGTGGAAGTCCGAAGCAACAATGATAACAGAAGTGCTGCTGTGTGCAGGGAACTGCAACAGTTGGGGGCTAGGGTGGAGAGCAATTTCACTGATGACGTTACACATGTTCTGTTCAAGGAAGGAATGAGGAGAACTTTCAATAAAGCCCAAAAGAAAGGCATTCCATTGGTATCTGTTACATGGTTGGAAAGGTGAGATTCAGAAGTCCCATGATGTAAATTGTACTAAGTGAAAAAGGCAAACCTCAGAGAAAGATATAAATGAGACATTAAAGCAAAACATTTAGTCTTCACAGAAGGAAACAGAAAATGTCAGGACAGAGTAGCCAGGAGAAAAATCATTTCGGGCATCTAAACCCATACACCGGAAGGTAGAATGGGAAATGATAAAGAAAGAAAGAAAATAAATATTGGTCAATGATTATATCGAAAATACATGGTTTTTGTTTTTATATTTAATTTTTTTATGACCAAAGCATGTTTGTCACTCAAAGTTGCCTTCTTTTCATGTTCTGTTTTTAGCTTTAAAAAATTGTATGAATGCTTTTCTTCTCAGGCTTTAAGGCCAAAACTCTGTTTATGAATACATTGTACACATGAATTTAGAATAAAACATTGACATTTTATTATCTGTAACCTTTATGTTTCTTTTAAAAATAAAATTTAAAATAATTATATATATATATATATATATATATATATATATATATATTATACATGCTGTTTTAGAATTGCCTTGTTTGGATGTATTTTTTGGAAAATGCAAAGTATACAAAATGAGTGACTGATGAATTGCTCATACTTTCTGTCAAATTTTTCAGTTGTAAGGCAAATCAAAAGCTCATGCCTGAGAAGGACTTTGTGGCACTTATTCCAGAAGAATCAGACAGTCCTTTTCTCCATCTTCATCCTAACAAGAGATGGAGAGTAAGTTGTTCTTTTTTACAAAGAAAAATTGTGAAATTTCTACATGATAACGGCTTCTAAATTTTGATATGATTTTGAAAGAGGTCATCTCTTTATTATGCAAAGATGATATGGAAAGTTGAAGGAAACACTATTAAGTTCTGCTCTGAAAGTTATTGTGATTTTTGTTCTGTTTGTTTTTTGTTGTCAGTGTCTATTTTATTCTAGTTAATCTGTCAAGAAGCCTGATTGCTATGTAATTTTATGAAGTATTTTGAACTGAGTGTGCTTTTTTAACGGAATGAAAATAGAAAGTATCAATTGTTTCCCTATTGCCCAAAATAACCCCAACAGAAAATGAAGTCAATGCAGCCATACGACTATGAAGAAGAGGTTGCTCGGAGTGCAGAGAGAAGTGTGAAAAGGCGTAGACGAGTTGAAGAGGCAAACCGTTTTAAGCTGGTGGAAGGGTCAACTCCCACCTCATCTTCTCCTTCCCTAGTTCTTGTGCCAGAAACACAGGCTCGGTCACCGGTAAGTCATATTAGTATCTGCTTCCTCTTGAATTGTGTCTTTGTAATCCTTAATAACAAGGACTATTTTGAATATCGTCAGTGAAACTGTCTACACACACAAGTCCGTCTGACGTCATTTTTCAGGAGAAACAAAGAAGGCAATAGATCGTCGAATAAAGCTACAAACACCATGTTACGCTTTTTGGATTACAATTTGATAACTACTTTAATCTTTATAATGTAGCAAATGAAAAACATAATGAGTTGTGCACAAAATGAAGTACACAGTTAAAGTTGAACTTTTTAAATGACTGAAACAAATAAATCCACTCCTTAACTTACGAACTTAGGGTTTCCAAGGTGGGGAGAAAAACTGACATCTACATTTAGATCATGTGCACTACCCAAGCCTTTCTAGTGGATTAGTGCGACCAATATTTATAAAAACATGAAAGAAGCGTGCATTTGATCATTTGAAGGACAAATCTCATGTATTGTATTCGCATTTGGACAGTTTTGCCAACGATATAGAACTTTTGCTTCAACCATACAGTAGATGGCATGATTGCTTTTATTTTTATTGCTTCATCATCCAATTTCACATACCACTTTGGATGTTTGAATTTCATTCAATCTAAGCAACTGCAAAGCAGCCAGACCTTCTTATAGGTTGGAAAATGAAATACTTTGTACGTAAATTAATTTTGGGTCTGTGATGCGAATATTTTGCTTCAAAATGTTCGTTTATGACAGTGAGTGTGTTTCCTGTCGCATATTTATGCTTTTTTACATTTGTCAAGGGTGGTCGGTAACAATTTATTGTTCAATGTGTTTTCTGATAAAGATGTGAATATTAAAGATTTGACAAGAAGCTAATGTTGCATCAATTTATGTAAAAGCGATGAGTTCATCTTTAATGCATATTTGCATTCTTTAAGGCTATCTAGAATTGCGTTTCAGATACCATTGTAACTTTTCCGTTTCAATAAGTTAGAATATGTGAAGTTTAAATTTGTATTGAAATGCTATGGTCAGAAACTGGGTTGGTTTTTCAATAGACTTGAAAGACTTCATGGTCACTGAATTCCAGGACTATCAGTTTCATTCCTTCAATGTATGTTTGTATCGATGTGTTTCTTTCAAAGAATGACATGTTTAATTTTATGATTGTAAAGAAATTGTTTTTGTTCAATAGGTATAGTCTTCGTCTATGCACTTCATCGTTATTGTTTTCTTTATTCTTTTGGCTCAGTTTCTGTCAGATTTGTCAAGAACACAATCTCCTTCTCTGGCAACAGTGGCGGACACTCCTATTACTCCAACAATGAAAGACAGAATTGAACGAATGAGAAGAGAGGAGCAAAAAGGTACGGGTGTTCCCCTTTTGGTAGTGTTTTTTTAGTATGGCATAAGTAGAATGAAACATGTGTTAGATGATGGGTTTTTTTATATTTATCGTTTTCTTTTAGGAAAGGGATATCTCTTGGTTTTATTTGTGTGTGTATGTGCCAATGTTCTTATATTAAATGGAGTAAGAACTGGGTTGCATAATTTAGTTATGTCATTAAATTAAATATGAAAGAAATTGGCATAAAAAATTGTTCTCTATAAATCAAATACTGTGAACTGTGAAGAAGAAAACACTGTCTGATTTTGGACACCTGAAGAGACTTGAAAGCTAGAAAAAGCACTACGGGAAGAAAAGATGTCAAATGGATGAAGAAAAGCACAAAGGAGGTGAGAGAGACCTGAAAAGTAAGCTTTTATCAACAAAGAAAATGGTACGATAGAGATTTAATAAAATACCAAAAGGTTGCCATGAAGACTACCATATACCAGATATCACTTCATGAGAATCAAGTTATAGTCTCTCCCTGAATTTCGTTAAGTATCGATATAATATGTCTATTGTTGCTTGGTGGGTTTTTTTGCTTCTTTTTCTTTTAGCCGTTGTACATTCCTACACCTAAGACTACTGTGTCAGCCTTGAGGTTTGCTTTTGAGAAAACCATTTGTTAGCAATTTTTTAAATGGCATACGTTGTCTATTTTGGGAGAGTGTCTTTTCTCATTGTGATTCATTCGTTCATCCATTGTGTGGACATGTCTTGTTCTAACATTTGTCTGAAGTTGTTGAGATGTTTGCTGGTACTTGGGGGATGTTGCTTGTTGGTCCTAGATATTTTCTTCTATTCTTTCACACCTGTCTGTAATGTACCTGTTGTGAACTAGAGTAATTTCACTCATTCATTCAGTCAATTCATTTTGAGATAGCCATGCCATTTAGATTTATTACTTGTTTATTCTGAACTCAGTTTTTTCCTTGCTATATTTTACAGTACTAGGATCCAATGATCTGTCACCTAAAGGGACAGGCCGACTGAAGTCGACAATTTTGCAAAAGCGGCTGTTCGGTATGTTAATGACAATAGATTATAGCTTTTTCTTTTTTTTACCATTTGAAAGACAAACCCTTAGCTGTCATTCCTATTTGGCCCTATGTTAAAGAGCCAATTTATCATGAGTTATCCTGACTGATATAGACTGAAGTTTCTTTTTCAAATGGTCACCATATTATAGAAATCATTAAAAGGAAAGCATTAAAATTGCATATAAGTCAGTCTATTTGTACCTTCCTCCTTTTTTTCTCTTCTCTTTTCATGTCCCCTTTTCTCAATGTCAGGGCTGTACAGTATGACTTTAAAAACCATGTAATTTGTAACGCAGAATTCCTTAATGGAGGTTGTAATGTTTGAATTATTGTTGTGAATCAAGTGGGCGGGGGATGCTGATGGGTCTTACTTCTTTCTCTCACTCTTTAGATTATCTTTCATCTTACTGTTCCCTCTCAATTCACTTAGAGATCATAGCATTTAGTTGATATGTACATTTCATTGAAACAAATAAAGTTGTGAATCTGTTGTTGATGAAATATACATATATATATGTAAATATTTTTATATCAAAATAAATGACTAATTCCTACTTGCCTTGCCCGGCATCAATGACTGTATTTATTTATTTATTTATTTATTTCTCCCCTCTTTTTTTTTTTAAATACAGAAAAATTGGCCAAGGATATTTTCAGGACAGAAGACAGTGATGATGAAGATGATGGTACAACAGCTAGAGTTGTTGCCAAGCTGATTGACGGTCTTGAATCACAAGAGGAGGAAGAAATGCAAAGCCCTAAAAAACGAATGAAGAGAATGTCATCTCATGAAAATATCCCAGAGCAACCAGACAAAAGTGATTCTCAGAAGGGCAGAATTAATTCATCCAAGGAGAGCCCTCCGAAAAACTGTTTGAATTTACCCTTGAAGACTCAAAATCCTTCTCCCAGAAGACAAAGCTTGAGAAAGGGCAAACAGAATAGTCGAGGCCCTCTGGAAGTTGAGGATAAAATAGAAAGGGGAAACAAAACTCTTAGTCGTAAATCACCCATCAAGTCAAAAAATCCACATTCAAAGGATGGCCCTTGTCATAGTAAAGAGCATTTAGAAATACCTATTGTTTTGAATAGTCAATCCAGTGTATGTGAATCTTCTGAAGCCAACACAAACAAAAGGAAAAAAGATGCTTCTCTCAGGATCAGAATCGTGTTCCACTCTTCTAGGTGTACATAAACATACTAGTGATATGAAAGAATCTGCACAAAAGACCAAGCCATCTCAGAGGAAGGAAAAAGATCAACTTTCTGAGGAAGTGGCCTTCCTTTTCGGATTTAGCAAGAAAACTAAAGCAGATGGGACTTCAAATAGACGAAGAAGTGCTAGATTAAATGGCTCACAGATTGTTGACTTGCCTACAAATAATAGTGAGAAAGCAAGAATGAAAAAGAATGCTGAGATGCAAAATTTGAGGACTGTAAAAGACAAAGCTTCCACGGGACTAACATTCCCAGAATACAATGGAGAAGATCTTGATGCTGGGTCAATTTCTGATCACTCAGTCAATAGTTCCATGTCTGTGATGTATGAGCAAGCTCCATCTTTGCTAGAGGAAAGCTCCAGTAGACTAGCATCTCGACGTAGTATTGATGAATTTTCATTAGCATCGAAAGGAAGGAAAGGTTATCATCAGAAACGTGGTGACTCATTAGTTGGAAAAGGCAAACGTAGAGCATCTAATCTTGGTTGTGTTAATGAAAGTAAAAATAGTGGTGAATCTGAAAATCCACTTGCTCAAACTGGTAAATTTATTTCTCTCAGTGGAAAGAAAACAAAGCAATCAAAACGCATAGAACTGTCAAATTCTAAAGAAAGACGAAAATCTGGTTCCTCTGGTCATAGGAGTCCAACTCCAAGTACCTCTGAGGATGAGCCTGTGCCCAGTAAATTGCGGCATGTAAGTTCTCTTATGATGGAGATGTCCCTAAATCCTTTGGCAAAGCAATCAAATCTTTCTCTTGTGATGACAAGCCTTCACAGACAGTAAGTACTTTTTTTTTTTTTAACAACTCTCAAGTTCTGTGCATCACTTGCTGAAATTGTCCTGTTAATGTCTCGTGTCAATGAAATTTCAAAATATTTTAGCAATATCTACACAAGAGTATTTTATTTAATATTAGGCTAGTTTATTCTATCTAATCTTTCCAATAAAATTAAAAACTACAAATACAGGTGATATTATTAAAAGATATTTTACATGTACCGTTCCTTTTATGTTAATTTCCTTTGATGATGAGGCATCATCTATCTACTGCGGGATATAACCCTCCACAGGCGCCTTCCACTACTTCCAGTGAGTTCTATTCTCTGCTTTCCCCTGCCATGTTGCACCCATGTATTTAATTATGTCATCATGCCATCTTCTCAGTGGTCTTCCTGTGTTTCTGTGTCCATTTCTTGGATGCCATTCCATACATCTTTTTGTCCATCTATTATCTCTAAACCTTGCTAAATGGCCGGCCCTATTTTCATTTTTGTCTGAGTGAGTGTTTGAAGATGTCAGTGATCCCTGTTCTTTTTCTTATTTCGACGCAATCTTCTTTCTTAACATTTATTTAGTGTTGTTTCCTCTTGCAGACTTGTATACTTTTAGGGAACACTGGTAAAGTCATCGTCTATGGGGGGGGGGGGGGGGGGGGGGGGGGGACAGCTTCCCTAAATTCCGGAAGATTTTGCTTAATATTTGGAAGTTCTTCATTGCTATGGAAATTTCATTGAAGATTTCGTCTTTCCCCAGTGAACAAGATACAGTGTTTTCTGCAATAAAAAAATTAGGTGTCTTTAAAGTGACTGATGATGTTGATGATAATACGACTCATGTTGTGTGTGGTGGACCTCGAAGGACTCTGAATTTACTGCGAGCAATTTCTAGGGGATGCTGGGTTCTCAAGAAAGAATGGGTTTGTTTGATTGTGTGATCCTTTTAACACATCTTATGTTGAGGAGCATAAACTTTTGTTTAATGTTATGAGGATATGAATTTTATTTCCTATACGTAATTATTAACATGTGTTAATGTCTTGAGGAATTTCTGTTTGCTGTAGTATAAAGGACAGTTATATAGATCTAGATAGATAGATAAATAGATACATACGTGTAGATAGTCAGATAGATAGACAAATAGACATATGGTTAGATGGATTTATACGGCTTTGATTGAATACAAGGCTTACTGGTGTGCTGGGATATGTTTCATCTATAAAAGTTCACCTGTTAAAGCTTACATGTCTTGAATTTTAGTACTTTCTTTAAAATAATTTTTTTTAGTGTGTTTATATGTGTTGTTATGCCACCATGACCATACGCATCTCTCTGTTCAGAGACAAATGAGGGGTTTTGGATTCTGATTGCGAATATTCAGTAATGTTCAGTTTTTATTTTGTATTCTTGTTTTTTCACCAGTGACAGCACCTTTGAGATTCAGAAACCTATTTCTTAAAAAATTACACACATAGTAAATTTCACAAAAATATTGGAAATGTAAAAATTCTGGAAAGGATTATTTTGGGTTTTCTTAATTTCTTGACGTTAAGATTGTTAAAAAAAATATTAAATGCTTTATTGTAGTATATTTTATTGCACTCAGTGTGGCTTTGAGGAAATGAGGAAATAGCTAGGTTTGTTTGGGTTTTTGTCCTCAGGTCTTGGAATCCCTGGAAGCAAAGCAATGGCTTTTGGAGGAAAACTATGAGATGGTGGAATATTTTCCTGTTGTCAAAGTGAGATTATTTTTATTTGCAGCTTAATATCCCAGGCTATTATTTTCCATACATTCAATTTCATTGCTTTCACTTGAAGTTAAGGGTCTTACGAGTGTCAACAGCCGTAGAAATATTCTAGATACCAGTATAAAAACTGTTGATTGCAAAGATTTCCACATCAGCAAAGACTTCCAATCATAGGGTAGCGTATAAAACAGGATAGAATAATTTTGCTATCTATTTAAAATCATATAGTATCAGGAACGTTCTGTAGTAAGAAACTCTTGCACTTATTCTTTTTTAAATGAGAAACATATAAATCTGTATTCTGATGTCACAGATTTTCGGATTTTCTGCTTAAAAGAAGAAAAAAATCAAAGTGTGATTTTTAACTGCCATAAATAATGATCAAATACTTTTAATGTTGCCCATAAGAGTGTCTAGAGTGATAACAAGAATTAGTATTTACTTTGCCTTTCATTTAATCAAAACATACTTTCATTGTCTTTGTCCATATAGAATTTAACAACTAAAAAGAACCAAATTTCTTAAAGTACACTAGATTAATTGATACCCAGATTCATGGTAGGATTGCAAAAATGGTCATATTCTCCCTAATAAACACCCAGGGGCATGAAAATGTAAGAGGATGGGTGTTTATTAAGGGGGGAAATATATCAGCAATCTATTAAAGCTAAATCATCACAATGCTCACATCGATAGTTCATGAAACCTCACATCCACTCCCCGCCCGCCACACTTTATCATGTGTGACTTAATGCAATGCAATATTATGACAACTGTCTGTCACTACGTCTACTCTGAATGAATCTATATCTACGTTATTAACTTGTTAATGTTGTTTGTAAGAATTGATACCGGTATGGTAGGGAGTGAGGTGTGCTTATTTAGGCATGGGCGTTCATTAGGAAGAATGTGGTATGTCTACAGACATAGATATCGTTATTACATATGACAATTAAAGTTTCTTTATTTATTCATAAATGTACAAATTGGAATTCATAGTTCTTCAGACATACACATTGGTAGACGAACACGTTCATGGTTTTACAAGCACGGGTATGGGCAAATGTATATAATATTTGTCATTATGTATATATTAATATTTTTGGAGGATGTG
Organism: Doris montereyensis; assembly: GCA_037039925.1. Classification (NCBI taxonomy): domain Eukaryota; kingdom Metazoa; phylum Mollusca; class Gastropoda; order Nudibranchia; family Dorididae; genus Doris; species Doris montereyensis. Next base: position 45,812 of record JAXRKP010000957.1, on the reverse strand, counting down.
ATGTTATTTTGCAAGACTGCTTCATTCTTTAATTCCATGAGTTGGACAATAAGTGAACTTTACTGAGGTTGTCTGAAGTTTTTTATGTTTCATAAATCACTTTAATTTATTGTTGTACATAATGTGATGGTCTTTGTTAACACCTCTAACAATTTATTTTTTTCATTCCCTCTTTCTTAGTACCGGTACTTGTCAGTATGTGGACCGCTACAATCGAAAAGTTTTAGTCCGAAAATCTAAGTTTGAAACTTACGTAATCCGAGATTTCACTCTAGTTTAGTTCAAAATTTATCTCTAGTCTACTGCATGTTCGTCATTGTAACGAAGGAGATAACTGAAAATAGAATAACATCATGTAGTGGTGTCCCTTGGATAATCTGATACATGTAGTCATAAAAATGCTTAACCCCTTGAACTGGTAATCCTGAAATATCGGTATCTACCCTGTATCTTCACAAAAACAGCCCATAGTTATGCATGATGTCATTACGGACTCATAGGATCAGGGTAAATGCTTTTAAAATGGCTTCCCTAGTGGGAAAGTTTTAAATACTTTTTTTCCTTTTAAAAATGAACATGAAGCGAGCTATTAATTTGAACATTCCGTCAACGTGGTTAGGAAGGAGACATCTCACAGCAGATCACGTGATTGAGGCCATGTGTTTAGATGCCTTGAATTTAGATTCAGATTATTATCTTAGTGAAACCCAAAATGAATCTGATGACATGCTTAGTGAAATCCAAAATGAATCTGATGATATGCTTAGTGAAACTCAAAATGAATCTGATGATATGCTTAGTGAAACTCAAAATGAATCTGATGACATGCTTAGTGAAATCCAAAATGAATCTGATGATATGCTTAGTGAAATCTCAAAATGAATCTGATGATATGCTTAGTGAAATCCAAAATGAATCTGATGATATGCTTAGTGAAACTCAAAATGAATCTGATGATATGCTTAGTGAAACTCAAAATGAATCTGATGATATACTTAGTGAAATCCAAAATGAATCTGATGATATACTTAGTGAAACTCAAAATGAATCTGATGATATGCTTAGTCAAATCCAAAAATGAATCTGATGATATGCTTAGTGAAATCCAAAATGAATCTGATGATATGCTTAGTGAAATCCAAAATGAATCTGATGATATGCTTAACGAAAATTGAAAATGGTGATGATGAGCTGGATGGAAGACTTACAATTCTAGATTTGGATTTACAGGAAGCCAGGGTTGAGGAAAGTGAAGTTCAAAGGGTTAATCTAAAAAGAAATCTCTAGTCCCATGAAATTCGGATTAAATGTTTTTGTATGCACTTTGCTGTTTTGAATTCATAAAATCTTTCAATTATTTCAATTTGCCCATCAGACCACCAGGTGTGACAGGATGAAAAAAGGACGTTCGTATAAAACAGATTTGTTTTCCAAATGTGGACCCATGCTCGTTGCTAAAACGTGTACGCCACCGAGAAAAGATCTTGTTGACTTAATTACGATGTGCTCTGGATTGGTATGTTGAATGTTAGGTAGAATACATTGAAAATATGATTTGATTGATATTGGGGTTTGTTTATTTTATTTTTGGAGGGGGGCGGGTTCTGGACATGTTTGTTAATCAATTTTTAAATTTTCATTTTTAATTACCATGCTCAGTATTGATATTCAAGGAGGGATTGGTTTTTGTTTTAGGCAAGTAGGGGGTGTTGTAGTTTGGGTTTTGTTGTTGGGGTGAAGTTCTTTAATTTGTTGCATGTGAGAATTTAATGCATTTTTAAGTATTTGCTGCTTTGATATGCATTCTTTAAAAATATCTAAGTACCTAAACATGTTTCATATCCATTACTGTATATAAATAGTGAAATACCCACAAACTGTTTCCCAGCTAAAACCATATCCACATTCTCTCATGTGTATTTTCAGGTAACAAATTCTCAACAGAGGGCAGCTACCTTTATTGACAATGAATACTCTAATGACAGGATGAATATAAAACCTGTATGGATCTTAGGTAAAGCATATGTGTTTTACATTTGGAAAAAAAGGACTGATTGCTTCAATGTGAAACTATATAGACTTATATGTCAAATGCTTTTCTAAGTCTTGGGTCAATGATGTATCTGTCCCAACCCTCAAAATTCAAAACTGCTTGATAAATGGACATCAACTTAGGTGAAGTACACCTGTAGTCAAGTTCCTTCGAGGCCATTACAGCCCATAGAGCCGGAGCTTATCCTGGTTTTTATAGCATGAAGCAGAACAGGTGAAAATAATCACCTCCTGAACAGGACGCTAGTCTGACACAGGCTTTTACTCCCAAGCTAGTGCTTGTTCCCATTTTCACCTGGGTCGATTGGCGGAAATGCATGTTAAATGTCATTCCCAAGGCGCACAACATAGCTTTTGTCCAACCAGAACCTCATGATCCCAAGTCCGGCAGCCTCAGCACATGGCCACCGACTTCTACATAGACTCATCATAATAGCTTCTTTTTTTTCAACATTCATCAGTATGAAATGTAACTTCGTACCTATCCATTATTGGCCTAAAAATGAGCCGTTTGTTATATTTTTGTCTGAAATAACAATATGTATGAGAACAGATAACACACCATAACGAAAATACCAGGACAAATGTCAGTCTTCTTATGTCATGTCTATTGAAGCAAGATGAGGGTGTCAGAGAGTCCTGTATGTCATATCCAGTCTCATTTCTCTATCCCACTAATAGTACAGACCTGTCTAGTTTTACAAATTTATTGTAACTGTTATGAAAAATTGATGCAGATTACGGGACTTCTAAACCACAAGACAAAATATGGACATTGGAGAGTGCGAATAAATTTTCTGTTTTATTTGAGCTGTAAAATGAACGTTCCATCATTCCAAGGGACTGGTAACCAGTTTGTATCGTCCAAATTGAGGTCTTACCAGTTATGGCTTATTGTTCGGTCACCCTATGAATTGTGTAGATCTAATAATATAAACCGGCTTTGCTCTTTGATGTCAACTCTTTTCATAACATAACCAAACTGATTATACTGACATGATGGTATTTTCACATAGATTCACGCCAGTAATGAGTTTGATAAGTCTAGTTCACACAACTGAAGAGTCAATCACCATTCCACTCTTTTCCTGTCCTGTTTCTGCGGGTTTTATTTGGGGGGGGGGGGGGGGGGGGGGGATATGTATGATTTGTTTACATGGAAATTTATATTTATATACATATATATATACTAGTTTGTGTTCTTTGTCCTTTGCTTTTATTTTCTATTGCATGTAGTGATGTAGCGTATGACTTACTTTTGATTTCAATCATTTTTTGTTTTGTTTTTTAATTTTCATCTATCAGACAGCATAATGAAAATGGAAGTTCTTGACAAAGAAGATTATACTGTTCAAGCTTGTGTGATAAAGAAAAAGAGAGCAGTCCAGAATTCTGAATGCTGCAGCCATACACATGAGGTTTGATTGATTTTAAACTACAGTATAGAGAAAGGAAGAAAAAAGGAGGTGAAGTGAGTGACGGAGAGAGGAGTGAGAAAGTGAAGACGATTATTAGAGGTGGAAAATATCAACGGCAAAGTGAAATCATCAAGGTATGGAGACATTTTAGGATGGAATTAAGAAAAAGGAGTGAAATAAACATGGAAAATGAAAAAGCAAGAGGATGATCTTGTTTGAGATGGAAGGATAACAACAGGCCGGACAAGAAATTGTTTTGTCAAGACCGAGAACATTGGAGGATACGGCAAGCTTGACCTGGCAGTAAGGCTGACATTGGAAGGAGAGAGGAAAACCTTGTGACACCTGTTTCTGCCCTTGGTGTTTAAATTATTTTTGTTCACAGAATTTTTTGTCTTCCAATTAATTTAAAGTTTTTTCCCTTTAGGAAATAAAAGAATTATTCCCCTTGCTCTCTTTTTAGGGTTATCCTATTATGTCATACTTAAAGTGAATATATTTCACAAAACATGATTGCTCAATTCAAGTGTTTTAAGCAAAACAAAATTTTTGTATTGCCCTATGACTGAATCCTTGGTTTTTTGGGCTAGTATTTCTCTTAGTCCTATTCAAGCCACACCCCCTTCCAACACGCATACATGGGCAAGTGGCAGGTGCTCCTGGTAGGTCCTACTTCTTTTCTTTTCATTCTTTAAAATCTTTTATCTTGCTGCTTCCTCTTTCTTAATTCACCCTGAAATCACCACATGTGATGGACAGGATAAATTTCACTGAAACCCACATATATACATATCTTTTTTCTCCAAGGATTTGGCTTTAATGAGACAATAGTGGGGGGGGGGTGTTAGGGCTTTTTAGTAATTTTACAGACAATGGGGAAAAGTATGATGAAATTATTTTTTTTTGCATGGATAACATTATTGATAGGTATGGCTGAAGGCTTTGTAGATTCATCAAAAGCAAGCAAAAGCATTATAATCATAAAAAAGGCTAAGCTGATACTATATTATGAACAATCATTAGGGAAAAGATCTTTTAGCATCTCGCATTTTTGAAAATTCTCATCGTTTCATTGTTCAGTCATCTGTTATATTTTATCATTCAATCACGGTTTTCATTATAAATATACTCACATAATTCTATGACAGCTAAGGGGCATAATCTCAAAATAGTTTTAGGTGTTTTGTTTGAACAAACTATTTGATGTTGAGCATATTTGATTTTCATTCTTTTACTATTTCACAACCATAGACTTATTTCTGTCCCTGGATTACAGACTGCTAGGCATTATTTGTAAACAATGATCATGAAAAGGTTTACTTGCAGCGGTGTGAAATTTAAACTGTGCATTATGAAAATTGACTTTACATGAAAGCTTCTGTGGATAAAACGTGCTGTTGCCTTTATTTGTTAGCACTTTGAACAAAAATGAACTGATGCTATTCATCAATATGAATGAATTTATTGTGTCTAGCTGTCGAAATTATGCCCAAAGAGCCAGAAGTTATCTGAGCTTATGTAAAATCAGAACACGGGTCTCAATGTCATTCCCTGAAAGTACACACAGAGGTGTTGTCGCTAAACTGTAGTATTGTGAGTTTGTAATCATGATGACATTGGTTCAAAACCCATGGCTGGCCCAGGTGTGTTTTTCACAACCTTGTGATTTTAGGAAAAATACTTTACTCTGATTTCCTCACTTGACTCGGGTATGAAAGAGTACCCAGCTATACGTTGACAAAAATCTTGGCAGAGTATTAGTATGAAGTGCCCAAATAGGCTGCTGTATTTTATGCTCCCCAGGAAGTTTAGAAGGAATTAGAATGAATGGATTGCTGGGGGAAAATGGCGTACAGTCGGTAAGCCTGCACTTGTGCAAGGATGCAAACTATAAATCCATCTTTTACGCTAGTCTGTATCAGACCTCCCAGCTATTGCTGTTACACATTTGCAAATGGTTAGAGTTAGAGTGAGGAATAACAGGTCAGATCTGGCTAAACTAGTCAAGTCAGCCCATTATGTTTATGAATTTTGGTGCCGATACCAAAATCAAGTTTGGGGCCTGGACCCCAAAAAATTGTTTTTTCTTTCACGGCAGCTAGTAACAAAATATGATTAAGAAAAAGATTTATTCTAATAATTTATGTGAAAACTCACAGAGGGTGAGCGAGACCATAATCGTCTTTTACATCACAGGGCAATATATTAGACATATATAAATTTTGTATCATTTGTTAAAATCAATCAAAAATAGATGTATTACATCTCGCTTTGCTACTGAATACTTCATTGAATGGAATTCAAGAAAATTTACAAGCTTTGTAGTTGAAATCAATTAACCAATTGCTTCTCAACGTTTAATTAGGTCATTAACCCTGAACTACTAAGCACAGGGAAGTAACTCCTGCAGCATAAGGACAGTGTCCGTAAAATATTTCTTGGGCATACATCACTTAAAATAACTTAATTTTAAAAATTCTTTTAGATGCTTGAATAATTTTTCTTTATTTCATATATGACATGCATCCATATTACCATTGACATTGTTCAGTTCGTCGGAACATTCAGGATTTGATTATTGATTAGGTGAAGATAGTGACTCTCCGTCGAGTAGAATTTTCGTTTTGATCTAGATTTAGATCTAACCTGCTATCGTTCTTAAACTCAAAATGAGAGTCAGATTCACTTTTAAAACTTACATCAGTTGCCTCTGCTGCCTTAAAGATCTTCATTCCATAAGGATTTGAGAAAAATTCCCTTTCACAGCAACACGTGTATACTTGTCAAGAAATTTCATCTTCTTAAAAAAATAACTGTTCAAAACCAGTAAAGCAATTTAGATCGAGTAAACGTGTACTTTCATTTTATTGTACTCTCCACTTTCTTAAAGCAACAGAAGTAACTTATTGATTGTAGTTTCAACGTGAATGAGCTCCAACACAAACAAGTCCTTTCGGAATTGAGTCGGGCGCATTGAGAAGCCCCATGTTGAATTTTAGTGGGCATATTCGGAAGCAATGGGTTGAGTAATATTATCACAAAATGAAAGTTCTCTTACTTGACACACATGTGGAAAAAAGAAAAGCAAGTTGCTATCTTTTTGAGTACTTTCTTCTTTTTTTAAATACAGAAAAGTGATGGGCAGAGATGCCAATATTATTTGGTTGTGAGATATAGTTTTCATAATAAATTCTTTCATCGGAAAACAGTGTTTTTCTCTGGTAAAGTAAATGGCATGCAGGCATATATTTTTAATCAATACTTAGGAAAGTAAATATATTGTAGACATAATATTAATAAGGTCACTCGCAGTAAAAAGTCAGTTCTGTGCATTATATTTCTTTTAGTGATCGTTTAAGCATTTGTACCATTCATAATGAAAGGCTTATTGGTAGCTAATTTACTCTTATGTTTACATATTCTTAGCTGTGTTATAAAATTAAGCCATGTGGAAAATTGTATTGGAAAAATATTTTAATTTAATACGTGTAATTTTGTTTTTCTTTCCCCTCAAAATAATATCTAGTTCTCCCTCATAATAATAATAAGAACAATAATAAAAAATTATGTGTATGTTACAGTTACACATTGTACATTATTAACAACCATTGTTGGTATAAAGTAATTCTTCTTTTCAATGCTCTAACTCCTTGACTATTCATCACACTTTGTGCCTTTTAAAGACAAGTAGGCCTACTACATAGCACTATGAAAAATTGAACAAACTATATTGTGACTTAACATATTTTGTGCAGCAACTGTCTTTAAAAAATATAAGATGAACTTATTGGACAGAACAAATTTGTGATCTGAAGCAGCACTATTACTCGTGTTGTGCACAATATGCAATACCTGTCAATGTCTTTCTATTATTGTAGTATTATATTTTGATAAAATTATTATGAAACGATCACATCACGTGCTGTTGTTTCCTTCTTCATCTTAATTTAGTTTTCAAATTTCATGTAAAATTGATTGTTTTTCTCCATTTGTCTGTCTGTTGTTTTGTTTTTAATTTTGATACACCTTTTTGGGGGATGGGTATTGTTTGTGTTTTTGTTGACTTTTTTCTCTTAAATTATCACTGAACAAATACATCCAAATCTTACTCTGCAAATTCATGGTCAAGGTGATATGGTTCTCTGTAAATTGTGGGTAGTTGGCGAGTGCTACTGGTAGGTCCTACTTCATTCCTTTCGTTCTTTTACTTATGTTTCATCTCGCCGTTTCCTCTTAATTTACTCTGAGATCTATTAGTGTGTAAATTTCACTGAGACAAAATATTTTCTGAAAATTCCATTTCTATTTTTAAACTCAAGTAACACTGAGTAACAGTAATGAGAATCAGAATCTTCAGACCAAAACCACATTTAAAAAATGAAAATGATAACTGTTTTCCCAGAAGTAAAGAAATTCCCAATGCATTTTAAAGAATCACACTCAGTCTGTCAGTCTTCAAGAAAAATCTCATGTGGTAACTTTTCTTCCTTTACTTTTTTTATTCTCTCTGTACATATGTTAAACTTATATAAGAAAAAAATATTGTAATTTAATATTTTAAATATACATTGCCTCTCCAAAACTTAAAATTTCCTGAGATTGAAAACAAAATACATGTACATTCTACCTTCTTTTTTTTTTTTTTGACACAAACATGGCAGACACAGAATTTGATAATATTTCAAGGAATCAACATATTATGTTATGAAAGGGAAAAAAAGAAAATGAATTCCCTCTGCAGAAGCTTGTACCACAGGATACGTCAAGAATAGCTACAGCGAAAAATTGTAGGCGGTTGAGAATCAGCTGTTTCTTTGATTTGATTTTAGCACCCCACATCCACAACTAAGGTGATCTTGGGGAGTTTGGAAAAATTATAAAATTTGCCGCCCTGCCCTGTAAACGGCCAATAACATGCACATGTTGTTGTGGTATGCACACAGGGCCTCCTTGTTATCGTCCATCTTCGGTGGGACTAGGTGTCTGTCCCATCTACCGGGGGGGGGGGTTACTTGAAAGAACTTGGGAAAACTTTTCAACTTGCTGGAGCTTGACCCCACGACCTTTTGGTCATTTTGCATCTGAATTACCCCTTCAGCTGTTTCATGATACAGGGTATAAATACAGTGCAGCACGCATTTGTCGAACACGCGGTTGTCGAATTCCTGAATTCCTGGAACAACCTGTACTGTCCCGAATGATTTCCTCTGTTTTCTTAACAATTTTTTCACGCCAAAGTCGAACCTGTTAACGGATTCCTCAAACTATTTTCTCAAGTAGTCTGAGAAAATTTTACCTAATTTTTATCTGAAAGTACTCTAGCCGGTGACTAAAAATAGCCTACACACACAATGGTAACGTAGATCCATGCTTGCCGTAGTGGTAAGAACAGCATGCGGAGCCTAGCCGGTGACTATAAATGGCCCACACCGTGCTTGACGTAGTAGTCAGAACAGCGCGTGAAGTCTAGCCTGTGTAGTTGTAGCCCATTACTATTACTAGGGTCTATCTACTGCTCGATGCCGATACATCAACTCCAGTCTCAGTCGACGCATCACTTGCATTGCAGGAAAATGGCATAGAAAAGAAAATTGACTGTTCTTACTCTCGAAACTAAGAAAAAGATCCTCGCTGAAGTTGATAAAGGACGAAAGAAAACGGACATCTGCAAAGAATTCAACATTCCGAAATCTATCCTGTCGACGTACATCAAAAACAGGGATAAGATTGAACAAGCTATCTAGCCAACCAGACAGGAAGTGACAGAGAGTTGTAAAAATGATGATTTGGAGAAGGTTCTTTTTGTCTGGTTTCAACAGTTGCTATGATTGTGGACAACTATGCATAGTACATGCAAAGGTTGTTTCCCTTGTCCTATAGTAATTTCTCGTGTTCCACTGAATCACGGATTCCTCGAACTGTTTCTGTTGGACCAACAAGTTCGACGAATGCGTGCTATACTGTAGAATAATAAAATAAAACTCATTTGCAATAAAAAGTATGTCTAGATCTATCTTCAGTTCTTAAAGTAAAAAACCTTCAAGAAATGTCAGGCAATTAAAATCTCTATCAATAAATATGTTCATAGACACTCAAAAACAGTTTGACTGTGGGGACAATGCAGTTTATTTTCAGTGTACTATAGTTAAATAATGATGTCCTCCACCAATAAATAAATAATTCTTAGTAAAATAGAAAAGACAGATCTCGGTCACATGTTTAGTCTTGCATAAAAGAAAAGAAAATAGTCCTACTTTGGTATAATGGATTTATGAATACAATATGACAAATATATATCTTCCATTACATTAATATGCAGTCACCCCCCTCACTTTGTCTAACCTCAGTTTGTTGCGTTCAAAGCAAGTGCCCATGGAACCATTCATTACCACTTCTGATTAATTTGACATAAACACACACTCACACTCACATGGACACACACATCAACATCACAACATGTACAAGACTAGGCCTTGATTGTATAATACTCTCAGCCTTTCATTCATACACACACATCATATTCTAAGCTTTCTTAGAGGATGGTGGGTATAAAACATAAAGTATAGGTAAGGCCTCTGTCGTAAAAAATGGATGACACTTGACACTTGCTGTACAGCCATCATAAATTATGATAAATTGTTTAAAAATATTTTAAATATAAGCTTGAGAGAAAACTGTTCATAAAAAGATGTCTTGGTGAAAACCACAAAAGAATGTCATATAAATATAAAAATAAGACCCATGATTAAAAGATTATTATATATATTTAATTTTTTTATAAATAAGATAAAACTTTTATTGATCCTCAAACAGGAGACTACATTGTGTTTGTTGACATAATATTCTCACAATAAATAGCCACAACAGAAAAATTAGGTAACAATACAATGTAATTCATATTCCCTCTCATCATTCCCTCAAAGGGTGGGCAGTTGGCGGGTGCTGTTAGTAGGTTCTACTCCTTTACTTTCACTCCTGCGCTGCATATTTCTTTCATCTTGCTGTGTTTCCCCTTAATTCACGCTGAGATCAGTGCATATGGTGGATGGGGTAAATTCCATTTAAACAATAAACATCACTCACATTCCTCTCACTCTCATGGCGTTAAAGACATCATAATACTATTATTACTGTCACTGTCACAAAAGTGTACATGTACATACAATAAAGTTAATTCTTGACAAAGATGGAATCACAATGCCATATGGAGAAAGGAGAGATGAATTAAAATATCGATGTCGAGATGTTTTCTTATATAACTATCTCCGACTCCTACTCCTCATCTCGATTTGGGAGTTGAGGACATGAGACTCATCCTTCATAATTCTAAATTCTTTTGAGTTACATACTTCTTTCAAAACAGCATCAAAAGAAACAATTCATTGTTTTACACTCTGTTTTTATATAATATATATACACTGCATATGAAAGGTTCCATCACAAAGCTCAATATAGACCAAGATTGAAGAAAAAGGATTTAAAATTTAATGAATAATTAATGCCCCTGTCATATTTCATTACAAAAAAGTTTCCTTTTTTCAAAAACAGGATTATATCCCATTCATTTCAGCCTGACAATTCGACGGTTTATCACAAAACGCAGCATACGCCAATGATTGTTTTTTTTTTAAAATGCAACACATGCTTTCTCAGCCAACCAGAGCTCATCAAATGACAAACATCCGGCCATGCCTACTGATGATGATTCGATGTTTGTTTTCTTGGTTTTTTTTTGTTTTGGTTTTTTAATTAAGCTGGATCTATCGTGTTTTTTCCTCTCTCGTAAATATTAAGCAGATGATGGATATGTCACATTTTGAGAAAAAACGTGAAATTGAATGCTGTGATTCCCAGAAAAGTATGTATGTCTGATTAAGTTGTTATTACTGTTCAACATCCTCTCTGTCTGTGACAGATTGATTAAGAAGAGTGGCAATTATCATTATTAATTAATGAACATGAGATTAATACATTTTTAGGGATGATGGGATAGACCATTTAACAAGCTTTTTTACTCATCTCGAGTAATTTGGATATATCACGTTTTGTGATGGAATCTCTCATAATGTCATATGTAAACTAACAAAATGTTTCTTGATAAAGCTAGTTGCTTAAAGCTAAAGGATTTTCATTTCTTATTTCCGCAAGGTACCCAAAAAAATGTAACATTTATACACAAAAAAAAACGTATATTAAGCACCTAATAAAATATTGCATAAATAACTCATTCGATCGTAAGATACAAAAATGAAAGCAAAATTTCTGTAGGATCAGAAATATTTTTACAGGACAAATTAATCAAAAAAATATTGTCAGGTTCTTCCCCATATCCTTCATATTTCATCTTTCAGATTTCTTGATCCTAAAAATAGCATTCTAAAACAATTGTTGTCCAAATTCAACATTAAGTAAATCAAATTCCTTTCTTTCTTCCAAGCCTTGCAGCCTCTGTGCCGTGACAATTTAACAAAACTGGCGTTGTCACTTTCCTCCATGCTGTCTGTTTGCAGAATTTTTCTACGGAGTGTCAAAAGGAAGTTGCTTTTATGGAAACTCTGTAAAAGGAAATGAATAAGACATGCATTATTTACTTACAAGAATAGATTTTAGAGCAAAAATCATAAACATGTTTTGACTCACTGGTAGATAATGCTGCACAATGTAAAAACATGAGTCTCTTCCTATACATGTATTTTCAAGGTTTATTTGTGTTGTGGTAAACTTGTATTATTTATCACCATTTCCTTGTTCTGTTCTTCTTTCTATTTGGGCATGGGTCGTTTGAGCTCCAAGAGAGACCTTGAAAAGGTAACCATCGTTAAGCGTTGCTTACATTCCTCAGTTGACTCAAGGCCAGTCACGGATACCTGCGGTTCAATTCTTTGGCACATCGGGAGACCTCATAGTTACATTGGGTAAAGTTTTATGTTTCGGGTCAGCTTGATTGAACAAAAACCGACCCCTCTCAAAGGCAGGTTTACTGTTAGTTCTATGGTAAGGGAACCCAGCCATTGTTAGGCTGGGCTTTCTTTGGTTTACGACGGCTGTGGCGGGACAAAGGGGACCAAGCGTTTCCCAGAGCCTGCGAAGTTCAATGGGCCCATCAGAGCCTCTTATTCTGGTCAATATGTTTTATATTATTCAGAACTTAAAAACTGAATCAATTCCTAAGTTGATATTGCTCTTTTTACTCTTCTACAGGATTGCCTCAACAACTTTTGGTGTACTACTTTAACCAATTCAATTCTATGCATCTGGATTTGAAATAGGTCTCGATTTTTTTATTTTCAGTGACACTATTCTGACAGATGTGATTTAGATGTGAAGATTTTCTTCTCATGCATCATTTTATAGTATGGGAACATTTGAAGCAGAAGAGTCAAATATATGATAAAAACTCACCATCTAGTTTTTATGTAAATCATTTTTATTCATAATAATAGGATATTGTAATGGATTGTAAATGAGGTATAAAATTTGTTTTTAACATGCACAGCTTTTAGCATGTCTATCTTAAAAAATGTTATATTTAGAACATTAAAGTGCTCTGAGCATTTCTTTTAGATATGTAAAAATAGCGCTACAACATAAATCCTTTTTTAAAATTAATTTATCCTTTATTTATTTTAATTGAAATTCCAAACTTTAAAAAATTCCAAAACATGTCTCAAGTCATAAAATATCATAATAATAATCATCTCAAATTGTCATCACAAAGAAGACTCTCTATTTACAATTTTGTGTACATATAATTGTATCAAAATTGATAAGAACAATGCAAGCAGGAAGTTATGATGAAAAAAAGAAAATACCCAAGTCTTTGTTACAGCACTATCTTTTCCTTGGTCCATGCTGTTGTCCTTTAGCGTCAATGGTTCATCAGAATCTGAAAACAAATAAAAAAGAGAAAGCTTCAAGTTTTATTTCATCCTTCTCTTGCCCCCCCTTGTGAAATTCAATGTTTACATTACAAATAGAAGCCTCTCCATCTCTATGTTCACACTCTCACATGTATGGGGAAAAAAGAGATAAGCAAATTCAATAGGAATTATATCAACAATGTTATTGACCATGCTTCTGAACTAACTAAAACATGAAATTATTTCTCAATGGTAGAGACATCCGTTTTGAATCACTAAAAACAACCAAAGCTGTTTTACCTTTGAAATTAGTCATTTTCTTATTCAATGCCCGCAAACATTCAATGTAAGAAGATTTACATGAATTGTCACCACATGGAACGGGAAATCTTGAGTCCTTTGAAGGAAACAAAAAGAACAAAGTAACAAATGAAGTAAGATAAAGATGAGAATCTATGATATCAAATATTGCTGTTATAGCCTGCAGATCATTGGTGTGTGAGGTAGTAAAATCAGCTTTAAAAGCAATCTGCTTACACTTACATACCAATTTATTATCCCATCTGTGTGAAGTAGAACAATCAGCTTTAAAAGCAATCCACTTACATACCAATTTATTACTTTATCTGTGTGAGGTAGGACAATCAGCTTTAAAAGCAATCCACTTACATTTACATAACAATCTATTACCCTATATGTGTGAGGTAGAACAATCAGCTTTAAAAGCAATCTGCTTTACACTTGCATACCAATTTATTATTCCATCTGTGTGAGGTAGAACAATCAGCTTTAAAAGCAATCCACTTACAATTACATAACAATTTATTACCCCATCTGCTTAAATTTTAACATCAATCTTTTTCTCCTCGTTTGAAAACATGTAAACTGTTATTCGCTAAAATGGCGTATCTATGAACTTACAGGACATGGGCCATTGAACTCACTCATGACACAGGAAGAAATGTGATGTATGTTATACTGATTTCTGGAAGAATCTGGAACGGAAAAGAAAAGAATATAAAAAATTAGACATGATTTTTTTATCACTCCAACAACAAGCACATATTTTTATAATAAAAAATCTACTACTGTTGCTGATAGAAGAAGTAATAATAATAATAACAAAAATAACAATAATAATAATAATAATAATGACGACACTTAATATTGTACAGGCATGTTATAGGAAAACAAGCTTTAAGAAATAGAAACTAGAACAACTCATGAGTGAAATGGCCAATAAAAACTTGTATCCAACATATCTTAATCAACAGAAGACATGATACAATCTATAACAAAAAGTATAACAATGAGTGAATTATGATTGCCAAGGATTTAAACCAAAGTGTAAATTATCTTCTATCACTCTTCATCTCAATTTCACAAACCAATGCTATTACCCTGCAGGTTCCTTGCAATGACCAAAGTCAGAAATTGTTCGTTCATAATTCAAAAGTGCACTCATAACCTGCAAAGACAAACAAAATTAATGTATCAAATATTCATTCACTGTATAAAAAGTCATTACAATATCTAACCAATGAACAAATCCTTATCTAATTTCACACTTTTAGATTTATTTGTCTCATTCTTTCACCATTGTGTTTTGAAATCAATTTTCAGATATTGTCTTTACACCTGTTCATCTTTCATCTCACTCTTCACCAAAAGACAGCTGATGCCATGATAACATTTTCTATCAGACTCATAAACAATCCTTGTGATGTCACAACTAATATTGCAGTCACTTTCTATGGAAATTCCAGTACAAGTTATTTGAATTGACGCAAATATCTAGTACAATGTACTGAATTTGATTGAACAAAAACAACACAATAACATGTCATCCAAGGTTTCCTAAATTATTTTTCAGAATGAATAAAACCATTAAAAGTATAAAGATAGTCCAGCCCATGGATAACACATACTAACATTACAACTAGTTCTCCGGTGAAATGATGAGAGATAAATGCATTTTAAACAGTCAAAACTTCATTAAAAGAATATCTCTTCGTGGAGGTTTTATATTCTGTAACTTAAACGCTCCATTGCTAACGCCTCCATTTGTCTTGCTTTTATCTGCCACAATATCAAAATATCTTGCCATCTATTACACCTTTTGGAATATTAGGGCAATAAGTAATTTGACATTTAAAAAGGTAACATTTCTGCATGGAACATTTCTGCAGGACTAATATACATGTATGTGGGGGAAATCAGTTGCCTCTGTTTATTGTGTGTACCAAATCTTTTCTGATGAGACCTGTTTGTCTGCTATGACAAGGGTCTATCATTAATGGTTTATGTGGTAAATTATAAACCCTGTCAATATTAACATGCTTTAAGCTTTGATATCTTCTGCTTTTCAATTGCATAGATTAATTAAAATATATCAAACTGCAATCTTTCTAGATTAAACAATAAAAACAATCCTTCTCAGAATTTTGTTTTGTACAATACATGTAATCACAGCTTCAAACAACCAGAGAAACAATTTTAGTGTCCACTCTTAAAATAAGACGTTGGTACCTGATATGCCACTGGAGCAAATTTTTCAAAGATTTTATCCCGTGTGTCCTGATCTATGTATTCTAACTGTCCAGCTCTGAAAACTACAAAAACAGACAGAACATGTAAATAAGGAAAGGATCATAGATCAAATCACACAAAGCATTTTTAAATTTTTGTTGTAGATATCGACAGCAAAAAATGTTATAAATCATATGTAAAACTAAAACACATGATAGAAAATTTCAGAAACAATTTTAAATCATTGAATGAAATCAAATCACTCATGAAAACTTACATACTAGTATATAAAAATATGAATTCCCTCTCTTCAAGTTTAAATGAAAATAAGTGAACAATCCTTGGAAATAACAATTAACCATCGTGTCTTGCTTTTCAACACAGGGCTTCTGACTTCCTTGCCTTTAAGCGAAGTGTGTGTTCCTGTTTACTTTAACCTTCCAGGAGGCCTCATTTGAAAACAAAATAAATTCATAAATTCTTTCATGGAGGAACGATTAAAATGATAATGGTATAATTCAATTTTCTAAAATGCAGAACGTGTGTGTCTTTTCTTCTTCATTCTATTCGTTACTTGCAAAAGTAGATTCCTTCTATTCAAACATCACTCACTCACCAATATTCCATGGTGCCATGTCCTCATACAAAGGAAGACCCAGAAACTTGCTGTAAAATTCCTCTTTCATCGATGGTAGAAGTCCCATCCTCAAAAGTGCAATCAATGATATTGCTTTTCATGTAAAACAAAAAAAACAAAAAAGGAAAGGAATAAAAATATGAAATATTGTTTATGGTAAATATAAGTCACAGTCGCTGGAAATTGAATGAAAAGAAACAAAGAGAAATCTTTGTCTGCAAAATAAGTAGCTAAACAAAACAAATATACCTTACATAACTTTGTATGCCTCAATTAAGGAGATATGTGGCACCTGGAATAGGGTAAAAATATTAAAATTGAGGTTATGGCATTTCTTTCTAGTTCCACTTCTTAGCTTTATTTACAAACCACCCTAAGTCTGAATTCCTGTCTTTCTGGGAAAAAATAGTCTTTGAAGACAACAACTGTCACCAGTTTCGTGACAAATTATCACATTTTGCCTTATTTTGAGACCCTCACAAAGCCCTAACCCTCGAATGAAATAGGATTGTCCTATTCCTTTACATACCTCTTCGCATGCACTGTGCTATTCATGTTGAGACTAGACAGTCAGCGACAATAGTATTATTTCATTATAGTACAATCTTATTGTATTCAAGAACTGTTAACAAAGCCCACGATTCCATATATGGGTAAAGGTTACGACCAAATGCTACTAACATCCGGGCGAACAGTCATGAAGTCTATCCCTCTCACTCGCGGCTGACCCGTTCAACCAATCAACATCGTCCATACATGATCACACGTGTTGTGCTTCCCATCAGTGACAGAGTCGGTCACCCGATTGGGTCACCATGAATATTTCATTCTGTTTTCAATGCTTATAATATTTGATTACAAAATATATATATTCTATTCTATGTATCGTTTTTATTATCAGTTAATGCATGTCGTTTGATATCACGGGTAAAAACTCTTGTGATCCGAAAGTTGTGTGAAACGTGTGTTTTTTTGTATGCTTTTAGTGTTGTGAAATTTCAATTGCATTTTTCTCAAAATTTTATTTTTTTACTATTTTTTTCGTTGTTTGGCCGTATTTGTAATATTTTATCATAACATTTTGCATGTAGATAGCCGTTTACTGTACAAACAAACTTTCAAAAAAATATTTTCTGAAAAGTGTATACTTTTTGCAAAAATATTTTATTTAGATGGAATGTGTCATCATTACACACTATATTATGCTTACGCTTAGTATGTTTGAGTAGATTTTACTCAAAAAGTTCTAGAAAATGTTCAACTTTCGGGCTTGAACCTTTTGGTTACGAGGCACATGCCTTGCTTCTGGACTACCGAACCCCAAAGAGATACAAGAGGGGGAAAAGAGGGATTAAAGTGCAACTAAAGATTGGGTAGCTCACCATTTACAGTGCCATAGTTAATTCTGTAATCATCCTCCTGTCGCAACAGATATACTATGGGCTGGGAATCGCTCTCTTTGCGCTCCACATTCTGCATGTACTTTCGTTGATGGCCATCTAGTTCAAAGTTGAAGTGATGGTGAACCTTTTAGATGATAACATCAAGATAATGAAATCAAGAGCAGATTTTTTTCTCTCAGAGAATATCATTTTCATGCAAGACAATTGTAAGACAGTTGTGAGCAAGCTCAGAGTTTAGGCAAAAGAAAAACATGTTAAATCCCCTGGCTGTCTGTGTACGCAAAAGTGATCCACTGCAGATATAGTCTAAATTGTTTTAGGTTGACAAATAGCATGGATAGCAAAAGAGTTATGTTTGAAATTATTTAAACTAGCTATGTTTGTTTTCAAATAGGCCTGTATTCTTTACCATGACCACATTTATATATCAATAAGAAATGTCAATAAGAAATAAAATATGAAATGTCAACAATACAAAGAAAAAATTGCCAAGAGAACAAAATAATACTCTCTGTAAACTCTGGTTAACAATTCTTTCTTTCTTTATCAGTTCCCATTCTACCAGTGTGTGGGCTGGTTAACAATTTTTTCTTTCTTCATCAGTTTCCCTTTATTCTATGGGCTGGTTAACAATTCTTTCTTTCTTTATCAGTTCCCATTCTATGGGCTGGTTAACAATTCTTTCTTTCTTTATCAGTTCCATTCTATGGGCTGGTTAACAATTCTTTCTTTCTTTATCAATTCCCATTCTATGGGCTAACAATTCTTTCTTTCTTTATCAGTTAACAATTCTTTCTTTCTTTATCAGTTCCCATTCTATGGGCTGGTTAACAATTCTTTCTTTCTTTATCAGTTCCCATTCTATGAGCTGGTTAACAATTCTTTCTTTCTTTATCAATTCTCATTCTATGGGCTGGTTAACAATTCTTTCTTTCTTTATCAGTTCCCATTCTATGGGCTGGTTAACAATTCTTTCTTTCTTTATCAGTTCCCATTCTATGGGCTGGTTAACAATTCTTTCTTTCTTTATCAGTTCCCATTCTATGGGCTGGTTAACAATTCTTTCTTTCTTTATCAGTTCCCATTCTACCAGTGTATAGGCTGGTTAACAATTCTTTCTTTCTTTATCAGTTCCCATTCTACCAGTGTATAGGCTGGTTAACAATTCTTTCTTTCTTTATCAGTTCCCATTCTACCAGTGTTAGGTTAACAATTCTTTCTTTCTTTATCAGTTCCCATTTCTTCTATGGGCTGGTTAACAATTCTTTCTTTCTTTATCAGTTCCAATTCTATGGGCTGGTTGACAATTCTTTCTTTCTTTATCAGTTCCCATTCTATGGGCTGGTTAACAATTCTTTCTTTCTTTATCAGTTCCCATTCTATGGGCTGGTTTAACAATTCTTTCTTTCTTTATCAGTTCCCATTCTTTGGGCTGGTTAACAATTCTTTCTTTCTTTATCAGTTCCCATTCTATGGGCTGGTTAACAATTCTTTCTTTCCTTATCAGTTCCCATTCTATGGGCTGGTTAACAATTCTTTCTTTCTTTATCAGTTCCCATTCTATGGGCTGGTTAACAATTCTTTCTTTCTTTATCAGTTCCCATTCTATGGGCTGGTCAACAATTCTTTCTTTCTTTATCAGTTCCCATTCTATGGGCTGGTTAACAATTCTTTCTTTCTTTATCAGTTCCCATTCTATGGGCTGGTTAACAATTCTTTTCTTTCTTTATCAGTTCCCATTCTATGGGCTGGTTAACAATTCTTTCTTTCTTTATCAGTTCCCATTCTATGGGCTGGTCAACAATTCTTTCTTTCTTTATCAGTTCCCATTCTATGAGCTGGTTAACAATTCTTTCTTTCTTTATCAGTTCCCATTCTATGGGCTGGTCAACAATTCTTTTCTTTCTTTATCAGTTCCCATTCTATGGGCTGGTTAACAATTCTTTCTTTCTTTATCAGTTCCCATTCTATGGGCTGGTTAACAATTCTTTCTTTCTTTAACAATTCTTTCTTTCTTTATCAGTTCCCATTCTATGGGCTGGTTAACAATTCTTTTCTTTCTTTATCAGTTCCCATTCTATGGGCTGGTTAACAATTCTTTCTTTCTTTATCAGTTCCCATTCTATGGGCTGGTCAACAATTCTTTCTTTCTTTATCAGTTCCCATTCTATGGGCTGGTCAACAATTCTTTCTTTCTTTATCAGTTCCCATTCTATGGGCTGGTCAACAATTCTTTCTTTCTTTATCAGTTCCCATTCTATGAGCTGGTCAACAATTCTTTCTTTTTCTTATCAGTTCCCATTCTATGGGCTTTAACAATTTATCAGTTCCCATTCTATGGGCTGGTTAACAATTCTTTCTTTCTTTATCAGTTCCCATTCTATGGGCTGGTTAACAATTCTTTCTTTCTTTATCAGTTCCCATTCTATGGGCTATTTTTCTTTTCTTTATCAGCTTCTATGGTTAACAATAACAAGGAGGAAAAGGTGGCAACTTTGTATGAACCAAAATATATTAGACGCTCCTAAGTATTAGATAAATAAGAATCAACAAAAACTGTGCATACCTGTAATTTCATTTTCATGATACGAATAGTTACAATCTTCCACGGAAACTGGAATCCCTTCCCGGGACCAGATGCTGAAATAGCGGGATGCACTGTCGTATGAAACTGGATGTTCACATTGCGTTTGCACTCTGAAGAAAATAAAGCAAACACGTAAGTTGCTCTGTAGCCAAAGTTGACGCAAAGTCTAAATACATCGCCATGCATGTATTTAGTGCTAAACAATTTATGTTAAATTGACACAGTTCTTCGTTAAGGGGTTTTTTTCCCCATTAAAAACAATGCAGGTTTTAGTCCTTGACATACACAGACTTTAAACTCCTGAGACAGATAGAGACACACATAAAGAGATGAAGGAAGAGATGCAGGAGTTGGGAGAGAAAGCAAGGTAGACAGATAATGAAAAAGTGAGAGAGAGAGAGAGAGAGAGAGAGAGAGAGAGAGAGAGAGAGAGAGAGAGAGAGAGAGAGAGAGAGAGAGAGAGAGAGAGAGAGAGAGAGAGAGAGAGAGAGAGAGAGAGAGAGAGAGAGAGAGAGAGAGAAAGAGAGATGGAGAGAGAGAGAGAGAGAGAGAGAGAGAGAGAGAGAGACAGACAGAGACAGAGAGAGAGAGACAGACAGACAGAGACAGAGAGTGAGAGACAGAGACTATTGCATGGTTTTAAAAAATGAGTTTTCCGGTAGTCCCCATATGCAGTGTGCATTTTATATTCGTTTTAAAACAACCATTGATCTTAAGTAGACAGAACTTAGTCCTAACGGATATGTACAAAAATATTGGAGGATCCGTGAATGGCGTGAACATACCAAAGTTCATACTACAAACCACTGGCAGTTTAAACAAGCCGTTCCATCGCAACTCCACATCCAGTCCACACAACATAATCTCAGCACAATGGTAAACAGAAGTACCTGTCCTCTTTTACTTAGTTTGTTCTCCTCTCAACGCTCCTTTCATTTCATTTTCCGTTCTTCCATTTGATACTTTGGGGAGGGATCACACAATCTCTCCATCTTTCTTTCTCTGTCTGTCTGTCTGTGTCTCCGTCTCTTGTCTCTCTCTCTCTCTCTCTCTCTTTGTCTCTCTCTCTCTCTCTCTCTCTCTCTCTCTCTCTCTCTCTCTCTCTCTCTCTCTCTCTCTCTCTCTCTCTCTCTCTCCTGTTTGTATGTCAGATGGCAGCCATCATCATCATATTTACATCCCCACCTATCGTGGGAGGTGCTAGTTTTTCAACCTATTTCTTTTCAATTTATTTTTTCTCCTCTTTTTCTTCTTCTTTTATGTTTAATGCACATTACCTCACACACCATATGCGGTGATATCAGGGTGAACGAAGAGCAAACAGCAAGATTAGTTTTTCATTCAATGTTTTATTGTAAATTACCCAAGTCCACCACTAGCTGCAATCTCAGAGTGTGAAGTAAGCGGAGACAGCAAGTTTTTGCAGCAACATGCGTACATGCAACATGAGGGCCTAGCTTGTGTCGTGTAGTTCATGATTCAATACCATGACAAGTTGGTTCACAAAACTTGGTACACTATGGACGCCCCCAAATGACCATGTGCCCGCGCTACGTCTATCAACTGGTCGGGTTGGGATCATGCGACACAAACGGTGCCAAAGTACATAAATTTGGCCCCGTAAACAAGATATTTCAAGTCTAGAAAAAAATGGCACTCAGCCTACTGATAGGTTCGAACGAATCGGTCTGCATTGCAGACGACAAACGGTGTCAAAGTACATGAATTTGGTTCACTGAACACGATATTTCAAGTCTAGAAAATGGCACTCAGCCAAGTGACAAGTTCGAACGAATCGGTCTACACTGGCAAACTGTGATTGGTTTCCTGAGATCGATCATGACTACTCAATCGTTACAAGGCGCGTGCTAACAATCGGTGATGTGTTTCAACGCCAGCGCTAATATTACGACGATACGATTGCGTTTGAACATGGGCGGTGAACCCATTCGAACAGGTTATCGAGGTGAAGTGCCAAAAGGTCAACTCGATAATAGACTGGACTGTCTCATTTCGATTATGGTGATAAAGCCTTTGACAATGTGGTCGAGTTCAAAGCTATCGACAGTAGGGGTATCAGGAGTGGTTTTACGCGTTTCCACACGCATAGTCATGAGACCCCTCGTGCACACAGTTTCTCTTGGGGTGTGTGGGTGTTAAAACGCTACTGTCTTTTTTACTTACTTTTGTCGTCGACGTAGAAAGCTGTTTCATGCTCTACTCTTACCGATCTTAATTGACAGTTAATGGCTATTAAAACACCAAACGGATCAACCGCACTGGCCTGCATATGTTCATGTGATTGTTTGTTCGTGTCATTGAAATGTATCCTGTTCACCATCTGCGATAATATCAAAGTGAATTAGGAAGTAATAGCAGGATGACAGATAAGTAGTGAACTAGTGAAAGGAGGGAGAGAGAGAGAGAGAGAGAGAGAGAGAGAGAGAGAGAGAGAGAGAGAGAGAGAGAGAGAGAGAGAGAGAGACAGACAGACAGACAGACAGACAGACATAGAGAGATAGACACACACAGACAGAGAGAGACAGATAGGGAAAGATATATATATATATATATATATATATATATATATATAGAGAGAGAGAGAGAGAGAGAGAGAGAGAGAGAGAGAGAGAGAGAGAGAGAGAGACAGAGAGAGAGAGACAGAGAGAGAGAGAGAGAGACAGAGAGACAGAGAGAGAGAGAGAGAGAGAGAGAGAGAGAGAGAGAGAGAGAGAGAGAGAGAGCGAGAGAGGGGGGGTAGACAGAGAGAGAGAGACAGACATAGAGAGACGGACAGATGTAGACAGGTAGAATGGTGCGAGGAGAAAAAAAAAGGGGGTATCAATAAAGATCGAGAAGAAAGCCGTGTTGGATAACATAATAACAAGTATGTTGGCAATTGGGAGACAGTGCTTACATCACGTGGCACCATTCAATGTTACTACATGTATTACATTTACGACTCTAGTATTACACGTATTTCATACAATTATTCTCGTTACCACAATATTACCATTCTTCACTGTAGATACACGAGGTCAATGCTTGCTTACAAATCGAGATAGCGCATGGACCAAGCAAGCACAATCGCTGCTGGGGGTTACACAAGCATGACTATGCAAGCCTTCGGTTCAGAGCGGCTTTGTTCATATATCACGGGCAAGTCTTAACCGTTTAGGCAAATCGATCGCCAAAAAAATCGATCTATTGCTGATCGAAGACAGTGATCGGTATTTTCCGATCACTGCACTCCGCCTCGATAGATCGAAGAGAACGTGTTCAGACACAGGACCAGAGAACGCCGACAGGATGAGACAAGACAACGGTATCCAGTAAACGACGCCGGCTTTGTTATGGCAACGGAAGAGTCCATTACGATGTCTGCGTCTCGTCGCCATTGCTGTCAATAGCTGCTGGTTTTAGGTGGGTCAGTCCAAGTTGGCTTCAATGAATAATATTGTTAAG
The DNA here is from genome assembly GCA_037039925.1 of Doris montereyensis. Classification (NCBI taxonomy): domain Eukaryota; kingdom Metazoa; phylum Mollusca; class Gastropoda; order Nudibranchia; family Dorididae; genus Doris; species Doris montereyensis. Next base: position 21,861 of record JAXRKP010000957.1, on the reverse strand, counting down.
CGCGGAAAACTCAGGCCTAGAGTAGAATGGACATTTCTTCCACTTCGTGGGTGGGAGGGGCGGAGGCTAGTCACGTATACCACGTGATCTTGAGGGCAGAGTATGACTTTTGAACTTACCAAGAGAAGTTTACATAACTAAGAACGCTACTGATTTCAACGAAACGTTTGTAAACAAAAAACTTAAGTAGCGTATTTTTTCTGATTCTGTTTGTGTGTAAGTGTGCGGTTATCTTAGGGTGAATTAAGAGGAAACAGCTAAATGAAAGATAGAGAGAGAAAAAAGTGATAGGAAAGAAGTAGGACCTACCAGCAATCTTTGCTAACCGCCCACGAGAGACAGAGACAGAGAGAGAGAGAGAGAGAGAGAGAGAGAGAGAGAGAGAGAGAGAGAGAGAGAGAGAGAGAGAGAGAGAGAGAGAGAGAGAGAGAGAGAGAGAGAGAGAGAGAGAGAGGGTGGGTGTGTGCGTGTGTGAGAGAGAGAGAGAGAGAGAGAGAGAGAGAGACAGACAGACATACAGAGAAAGACAGAGATAAACAGAGATAGACACAAAGACAGACAGAGAGAGAGAGAGAGAGAGAGAGAGAGAGAGAGAGAGAGAGAGAGAGAGAGAGAGAGAGAGAGAGAGAGAGAGAGAGAGAGAGAGAGAGAGAGAATGTGTAAGGGAGAGGGTCTGTGTGTGTGTGTGTGAGAGAGAGAGAGAGAGAGAGAGAGAGAGACAGACAGACAGACATACAGAGAAAGACAGAGATAAACAGAGATAGACACAAAGACATACAGAGATGGAGAGGAGAGAGAGAAAGAGAGAGAGAGAGAGAGAGAGAGAGAGAGAGAGAGAGAGAGAGAGAGAGAGAGAGAGAAGAGAGAGAGAGAGAGAGAGAGAGAGAGAGAGAGAGAGAGAGAGAGAGAGAGAGAGAGAATGTGGAGAGAGAAGGAGAGAGGAGAGTGTGTGTGAGTGTGAGGGTCTGTGTGAGAGAGAGAGAGAGAGAGAGAGAGAGAGAGAGAGAGAGAGAGAGACAGACAGACAGACAGACAGACAGAGAGAAAGACAGAGATAAACAGAGATAGACACAAAGACAGACAGAGATGGAGAGAGAGAGAGAGAGAGAGAGAGAGAGAGAGAGAGAGAGAGAGAGAGAGAGAGAGAGAGAGACAGACAGACAGACAGACAGACAGACAGACAGAAACAGAGATAGACACAAAGACAGACAGAAATGGAAAGAGACAGAGATGAGAGAGAGAGAGAGAGAGAGAGAGAGAGAGAGAGAGAGAGAGAGAGAGAGAGAGAGAGAGAGAGAGAGAGAGAGAGAGAGAGAAAGAGATATGGAGAGAGAGAGAGAGAGAGAGACAGACAGACAGACAGACAGACAGACAGACAGAAACAGAGATAGATATCAGAGCTGTAAGGTGGCATTGGTGGTCAAATGGTTAGACTGGCAGACTTCGGATCACAAGGTTCCAAGTTCAAATCCTAACAAAGCTAGTTATGACATTGTGTTCGTTAGGAAAGACACTTAACACACATTTTCCTATCTCAACCGAGATGCAAATGGATACAAGCACTCTCTTGGGAGTAAAAAACCTGCATCAGACTAGCGTCCTGTCCAGAACGTGATTATTATAACTAGATCTGCTTCATGCAACAAAAACCGGGATAAGCTCTGGCTCTATGAGTCATAAGATCTTAAAATCTGAGCTGTACAAACCAATAATTCCATTGCAATCAAGTCACAACAGAAAAACCCAACAATAACAGTATTTTGGCATGAAATCTTTATGTATGAGAAGATCTATTCTTAAACAATGGAGTGTTCTTTTTTTAAAAGTCTTTAGAATTATAATGACACGCAATATTAGATAACATAAAAACAAAAGTGGAACACAAATAAAAATCAAGCCCAAGAGAACAAAAATCCCCCCCCCCCCCCCCCCCCCCGTCACAAACAAACAAAACAATAACTCAAATAGACAACTCACCTGCATTAAAAGGGTCTGCTCAGCATTTTCAAAGAATGAAGCAACATCCTGTGATGGCAAAAATAGCAGAACCTGGTTATTTATAAACGCAAAGCTATACTCTGAATGTGGCATCATTGGTTAGGCTGCTGGACTGGGAATCATGAGGTTCCGGGTTTGAATCCTAGTAAAGCTAAGCCTGACGCTGTGCTCCTTGGGAAAGACCTTGAACACACATTTTCCCCACACAACCCAGGTGCGAATGGGTACAAGCGCTAGCTTGGGAGTAAAAACATGCGTCCTGTCCAGGTAGCTCTGGCTCTATGGGTTGTAATGGCTTTGAAGGAACTTTACTCACTGTAATCTGATTACATCCTTCAGATGGCGGACATTTATTTAGAGAACCATAAAACAGAGAAACGAAATAAGTACAAGGGATAGTGACTGAATATGGCAATGCCAAAACACCTCAACTTCAATGGTGGCAATACTGAAAGATAAGTTTGATTAAATTGATAGCTGGAAAGGGAAGATTAAGGTAAAGAGACAAAGAGACTTTATAACCTTTGAAAGATATTTATCAGATTCATCAATTCAGAAATATTCCAAACATCAAATAGATGAATTCAGAAATATTCCAAGCATCAGACTCATAAATTCAGAAGTATACCAAGCATATAACTCATGAATTCAGAAATATACCAAGCATCAGACTCATAAATTCAGAAATATTCCAAGCATATAACTCATGAATTCAGGAATATTCCAAGCATCAGACTCATAAATTCATAAATAGTCCAAGCATTAGACTCATAAATTCAGAAATATACCAAGCATCAGACTCATGAATTCAAAAATATTCCTAACAACGGGCTCATGAATTCCAAACGTTTTAAGTGTCAGGAATATGGCAGTCTAGGCAATATTTTCCATGTTTAAATCACATAATGAATCTAATTTCATGAAGATGAAAGCACAAATAGTTAAAGTAGCATTGCCTGGATTTTTTTATGAGGAATAACAGTTTTCACAAGGATTGGATAGGATATTAGAATTTTGCCTTTTAACTTGTCAAGGAATCTTTAAGATGTCTGCAAAATGTGCATGCAGAACTGAGCCAGCAAAATCAAGCGTTGGTCTGTAAGCGTGAAAAAATCAACGTTAATCTAAATAATTCCATGCCCACAGATGAACTCAATGCTGAACAGCAAATATCAAACTCCTGAATAGCGAATATCAAACTTTGAGGAACACAAAGCTCAACCTAGCAGGTAAGTAAAAATGTACAGATTTGGATTCATTTGTGACATCTTGGATCATAGTTTAAAATGCAAATTTTATAAAAAGTTCAAACCAATTTTGAATGGTAAAATGATTATATCTTCATGAAAACACAACAAATTGATTGTGGCCAGAAATATAAATGAATAACCAAAGTAAAATAACAAAATATTCCAATAAGACGAAGTTTTCCTGATTATCTTATCATTGTCTGTGTGTCCAGCTGTAGGGTTGAAGTGATACTTTTTAACTTTGTTTTGTTGTGTATTTTATATAATTCAGTTTAATAGGCTAAGGATCATTAAATCTTTTCCCTTCATTATTGACATTGAAACAAAAAATGTGTTCATGAAAAGTTTTCTTACTGAGACATGCTGAGAAAATCATGGTTAAAAAATATTATTTCTTTGAAAGACAGAGAAGAGAAGATCAAAAAATCTTGTAAAAGCTGTAAGTTAAAAAATAGTCTATCTTAAAACCATCAACTTACCGTTACTGTGAAAACTTCTGGAAACAGGGTTGTCGCTGCAGGAAAAGAATCTGGGAAGAAAAAAGTACAGAGATATTGCTTTCCCATTCAATGGTCAACATATCCTAGAGATTTGATAAAACAAAACACATACATCAGAGTAGATGTAGAACGCTACATAAAAACCTCCCTTGATCTTAAAGCCCTCTTTTAAAAAAAACACCCTTTGATAAGAACAAAAATAATTAACAGACAAATTTTCCATAATTCAATTTCATTGGTACAAATTTCAGTTAGGGTGATTGATGGCAATAAAACAAACTGTAAAGTTATGACAGGTGGAAACAAAATGAGTCAATTCATCAAATTCTGTTGACTAAAGACTGCAAGCAATCTAATTATTGCCCTTTTACCAGCCAGTCTCATTTCAGCCACATGACACACATCTATGATATTGCTACATGTAGGTGATGGGATTTCATGTCCTCTAATCATTTCAATGTTTAATAAAGCATTCCTAATATAATAATAATAATGCAAAATTTATATAGCACCTCTATCCATGAGGGTCATGCTCAGGTGCGCTTTACAAAGGCCAAGACATACATCATAAAATAGCTTACATAATGTACTCAATATTTACGATTACTATAAAATCGTGACATCTACATACATGAAGAATGTTACAATTAAGATGAACAGTACCCAAACGACGATATGTGCTAATCACAAGATGGCCCTATTCACGCATGCGCACGCACACACACACACACACACACATTGCAGGTGCCAACCCCTCACATCCCATGATAGGTCTAAATGTCAGTCTTAAAAGTCTCTGTATATAAAAGTATAATAATAGTTAAAGAAGTCAAACCAAGAGATCTAAAAAGTAATTACATATACATGACAGTGTTAAAGATACCATACATCAATAAAACACCAAATCCGTAACACAGTGCTAAAGATACCATACATCAATAAAACACCAAACCCGTATCACAGTGTTAAAGATACCATACATCAATAAAACACCAAACCCGTAACACTGGTTTTAGTAAATGCCAAAAAGTTAAATATTTTGTGAGTCGAAAGTGAAGCGGAACAACTCTGTTTTAAGTGATTGTTTAAAGGAAGGAAAGGTTGTACAATTTCTAGTTTTAACTGATAAAGAATTCCATATAGCTGGGGCCAAAAAGATGAAAGAACGTTCGAGAAATTTTGTCTTAGGGGCGCTTCTTTTTTAGTTGCAAAGATTGTGATGATCTAAGCGGATGATTGGGGTGGTGAACTTTAAGGAGATATTTTAGATAGTTGGGGGCAGTGTCATGAATGCAGTTGAAAGTGAGACATGCTATCTTGAATACGAGGGCACAAAATGGGAGTGATGTATGTAGACTTTTTGGTCTTAGTTACAATTCTTGCTGCTTTATTTTGAAGTAATTGTAATCGATGGATAGAAATCTTTGGCAACCCATAGAGAAGAGAATTACAGTAGTCAAGACAACTTGTGACAAGGGCATTGACAAGCATTTTACACGTTTCATTTAACAAATTTCGGATACGAGAGATGCTTTTAAGCATTATATAATCAATGAATAATCACTAACATATCAACATGTGCTCCCATATCTCCTTGTCACACTAAGTTCTAAAAACATTTTAAAATTGATAAGTAATTATACAAAGTTTGAAATTGTTTGCAAAAACTTTGAAATATTAAGGTAACTCACCTCTGCTGAAGGCACAGTGATGAAAGTTGTTAGACCTGATGCAAGTATTTCCCCTAATTTAGTTTTGCCATTATTATGATCATCAGTATGAAAAGTTTGAAGCAAAGAGACAAAATCTATTGTAAAAGAAGAAACGTATAGAAAAACAAGGGAAGAAATTAGTTTTGTTATCTCTCCAAGTACGAAAAATACTGCAATTATCATTACAACATTTCTGTATTATATGCTTGTTATTGTCATATTCAAATTATAACTTAAAAAGTAGATGAAGTTCCTTCCATGCTTAAAGGATTCTGTAGTCACAGAGGCAAGGTGTTATTGGGTCAACCAAAATGTCACAGGTTCAAGCCCTGATAATTTTGTATATAGTAAAATGTCCTAAATACATACACTTTTCATAGTAAGTACAGACTTACAGACTAAAAGCCAAAAAAATAAAACATACTTAATACATACTGGTTGGCAGCTATGCAAATTCAAATGGTCACTGAAGACAAAAAATTGAGTAAAACATACATTGAGAATGTTGATTAACATAAAATATTACCAAAATAAGGATAAATAGAATGTCAGGACTTTCCAGCAGGTATTTGGAAATTCCTCATAAGCGACAGATCTAAAGGAATCACGTTTTCTAGCTGTTGAACTGTTCATCTCTTCAAATTTCTTGGAGGCTTCTGCAGACGATGGATGAGCCAGGAAGGAAAGTGCTGTTTGATGCATTTCAGCCAGGTGTCCCAACTTGTCCTGATTAAAACAAAAAAATCTTCAGCTGGTAAATATAATGCAAAAAGTCTGTAAATGATATATCGTCGGTGATACTGTCTAAACGCTAGGAAGTTCATGATATATGGGATATGAGATATATGTCCTTCGAATGATCAAATGCACTTCTTTCACGTTGTTTAAAAATAAAAAATTGTAGACCTTGGATCTATAGAAAGGCTCCATTTATGCACATGATCTAAACACAGATTCCCTTTGTCTTTCTGCCCTAGAAACTCTAACCTCTGAATGTAAAGGAGTGGACTTACTTGACAAATCTTTCAAAAGTTTCTAACTGAGTGGTCCATTTAACACAACTATTATTTCTTTCCATTTACTACATTCTTAAGGCTAAAATAGTTGTCAAATTGAAATCTAAGATGCATAACATAATGTTTGCAGCTCTGTTCAATGATCTATTACGTTTTCTTCCTTTTCCTGAAAAATTAAAAGTCACATAGACTTAATGTTTAGATAGTTTCACTGATGATATGCATTATGTTCGGCATTAATTTTTTCCTCCAAAAGGTCTATGTAGTTGTGAATACTAACATTTCTATCGATGTCTTCAAAACATGGAACAGATGATTTAAAGCAAATCTTTCAACTAAAGCAAATAGTCCCACAAGTGATCCTTACATGATTTCTATTGAAAATGGATTATTTTCTCTTTTGGGGACTCAAATGCCGGATGACAATTTCTTTCTAACAATTAATTTCATCAATTTTAAAAATAAATTCAGTGAATCATTTACATTCAAATAAAAGGTCAAGTGATCCACGTAAATGTCACATAACAGCTAGAGGAAATACAGTTACAATATCTTCATAATTTTTCCACAAATTTGACATTTGAATAAATGATACTGCCAATGTGTTGCAAATGAGTGGAAAGAAGAAAAATGGAGTGCAAAAGCAAAGGATCAGCAAGATAAAATTGAGAAAAGCTACAATTTGAGAAATCAATACTTTAATAAGCAGCTCATAATGTTATAGTACATTGGATTGATTTCTGACATAAGAAGATCATAATGATGTTATCAAAGGGAAATAATGTCATTACAATCACTCCATTAACATTGAAATTATTTTCCAGTCTTATAATACATTAAAATACTCTATATTGTAAGAGATGAAATTGAAAAGATAAACAAAAAAGAAAAACTTTTGAAACCTAATTCAGGGGAAGATAAAGACCATGATGATGATGATGAGCTCAATCAAAAACCAAAAACATTCAGAGCTAAAGAAGTCAGATCCATAAATGATAACATAGAATACACAAAACTAAACAAGGTAGTTTTTGTTTGTTTGTTTAATTGAGATTTAACCTTTCCACCATTGTGGTGATCTCAGAGTGAATTAAGAGGAAACAGTAAGATAAAAGAGAAAAGAAATAAAGGACCTACCAGCAGCACCACAACTGCTCGCACAAGGTGGTTAAGAAAAATGAAGAGGATATACAAGACAAAAAACAAACAAACTTGAAATGATAAAAAACGTCATTATAGAAGGGAAAGGTTCACAAGAAATCAATACACAGAAACAGAAAGAAAATCATGAGCATGCTGAAAGAAAATGATCAAGTTATGCCAAGCACAAAAAATAATGAGTAAATTCAGTAAATTGCATTCAAATTCCTATCACTAGACAGGATCAAACCAAGTGATCGAATGAAATCAAGTAAAGATACAAATTGATTGATTGAAATTCTACCCCATCCATCATCACTTGCTGATCTCAGGGGTGAATTAAGAAAAATATGATTTGATTCGATTTTACTCAAATCAACAACTAGGATGATCTCTCTCTCTTAAAATGAAACTCAACATGAAAGGAAAGAAAGTAGTAGGACCCACCAGTAGCTCCTGCCAACTGCCGATCCAGACACAGAAAATATAACAGTCTCTACAGAGAAAGAAGTGGAGAAAAGAATGAACGAAACAAACAAAGGGAAAGCCCCTGAAAGTGATGGAATCACTGTCATAACTCTGATGGCTGAGGATCACATCGCCACTAGACGTCAAACATAGGACAAACTATGAAAGAGAAGAAACGGGTCAATATTGAGGACAATCAAAAGCATCAAGATATAAATGCCTTGGATCAACGCAAGCTTAACATCATTCTAAATGACAAAGACATTGTGTTATGCAATTTGGATTAACACGTGATGATTTAGAGTAAAGTTTTGATTTATTTCCCATTATGAAGCATTAGGAGATAATTTATTTGATATAATTTATTGACATTAAAAATGCAAACAAATGTATAAAAAGTGCAGTGATGTGATATCTAGGCCAAAGCTACATTTCGTACATTTATGTATGTAAGTGGAGATGACTCCAACGATTAAAACGATGATATTCATTTTTCATAAGCAGAAAACTTTTTTGAATTTCTTATTTCATATGACCATAACTTACAAAAGCTGTTGTTTTTTATTGTTGTTTAGATCAATTAGAAAACAACAGAACAAAGTGTTGCCCCTGAAGTTTCGAACCATTTCTACCACTGAAAACGCATGATAGTAATTAACCGTGAAAAAGTTGAACTCCTACATTGCATTGAAGAAAACAGATGGAAGCAATAAAGACATTGCTAAAACACATATACAGAGAAGGAAATCAGTATTTTATATAGAAAAGAAGTGATAAACCGAGATAGAGATGGTGTATTACTCATTTTTATCATGGCTTCCTGAATAACATCAGTATATAAAACAAGATTTTTCCCAGACATTATAATATTTTCATACATCTTGAGAAATTAGCCTGTATCAATAAGTTAAAAATATAGGGTTAGATTAAGGAATAGAGGATGGAAAGTAATGAGGACATTGCAAAAGTTACCACATAGGAGGTTCAGTATTTTTGCAGGGAAAGAAGTGACTATTCCATAAAGTCTAGTGGTGGTGTTACATTCATCAAAATGTTTCAGACAATAATATATTTTCAAAATGTTTTATAAGAATGACAATTTTTGTCTCATCATAGATTTTCAAACATTTCGCACCGAAAATTAAATGTTTTGCATCGTATTTTACTTCCATACATTGGGGGCAAAAAAAAAGGGGGAAGGGAGTGTAGAGGATATTGTTATCATCAGGATAAAAAAACTGTAAACGCCAAACAACAAGACTGTTATAATCCATAAAGGAGAAACTATTTTGATGAATGTCAATGGATTCAAGTTGATCTCATTAACTCCTGAAAAAGGATTGAATTGTAAAGTGTTAAATGTCAATACACATCCATGAAACAAATGCCCTGAGCACTGATATTTCAGGTGAATTTGGTTTTTTTATAATGTGTTTTAACAGCAACAAGAATTAACTGCTTATAAATGGAGCTGTAAATCTCGAAATGAGCGTTTGATCTCAGGGGTTAATGATCTGAGGATAATTTGAAGGTCAAAAACAGTTTTCAGGCATGGCATCCATCACAATATTGAATAAGATTTTGTTTTATTTTCTTCTCGACAGCTTTTTCTTTTTCAATGAAAGCATTAACGTTTGAGATTTTTCTATGTTCCTATTTTTATATGATATTTCATTACTATCTCCTACAGCAATCAGACACACACCATCATAACATCTTGAAAAAAAACATATGGTCTATGAACATATATAAATAAAGGGAAACAAAGAGAGAGAGAGAGAGAGAACACATGACTATGCAAAACTGAAAGATGAAAATATGGAAATGACAGACAAAGGCAATTATAACCTGTGACTAGATGACAACAAATGAAACCAGTTGATGTGTAATACTTTGGTGTTAGGAACATGGCATGACATGTACAGAAAGAATTAAAAATAAAAACAAGCCGGAAAAGAGGTGATACTTTGTTTTACTGACATTTACTGACCTATTATCGTTGGGTCGGCGATTTTGGGTCGAATTAAGAGGCAACATCGTGATGAAAGACAGGGAAAAATTAACCTGTTAGTATCCCCGACGAGCAGTTATCTCTGATTTGCCTCTCTTTCAAAAGATCAATGAAAACAAATGTATCCATAATGAAAAGAAAGAAATTTACAAATTAAGATAGATCTATCAGGAGGTCATTTTATACAATGTCCCCAAGTTCGCAAATTTAGAAAAAAAAGCCATGTTAATTTTTAGATAAGCGTTTCATAAGGCAAGTATATGAGACAGTACGATTGAAATAATCCTTATCTCAGGAAGGATAGCAAGCTCACACAACTGTTAACTCAAGGAAGGATAGCGAGCTCACATAGATATTTAACTCAAGGAATAATAGCAAGCTCACACAACAGTTAACTCCAGACAGAATTATCATCTCACACAACAGTTAACTCAAGTCCAGTATAACAAAGGGCACATCATCAGTGTTTGTTCAATTGAAGTGTAAGCAAGCTCAAAACTGTTTTAACTCAATGGAACAGATGAATCAAGCTCACGAGGGACTTGGAAGTACAGAGGCAATGTCACGGCCTCTTGTTCAAATGTTGTGTTCAAGCCCCGACAACGGTTGAAAATTTTCTCGACGTTTTTAAAATACAAAATTCCCTCCCCCCTCCCTCTCAACACCTGGTCCAAATAGGTGGATCGACATAAATTGTCCCATGAGTAGATGGATTTAAAAGCCGTGTGCATTATCATAACACTAGGTGCGTTAAGAAATCCCTTCTGACTGTTTCACAAGGCAGTCCGGGCATGTTAAGAATCTTATATAAAAACAAACAAACGGACATTTGACTTTAGTTGTGGACAGTGTTTTAAATCAAATAAAATAAATAAAATTTAACAGCAAAGAATTTTTAACGATCAATTTTTAATGTAAAGAATACATTTGAAAAGCCGACATTAACGTTTGTTTCATTGCAATTTACCAGGTTAACAAGATTTTAATTATCGATGATCTCAGGATAAATCACGAGAAAAAAGCAAGAGGAAAGACACGTAAAAAAAGTAGAGAAGGAAAGAAAGAAGAGCCTACCAGTAACATCCATTAACTACACCCCTTTAAGCACACCATACAACCAAGAAGGGTTTTGATAGGGGGAAAAATCCCTCCCGAAAGTAACTATGAGAAAATTGGCTAATTTTTAGGCGAATTAAGTTAGTGGGATTAATGGAAAAGAAGACATGGGGCATTTCACAAAAAAAACAACGATTTCTGACACAAACTGTGATGTAACAGAAAACAATTAAAATCAAGTTGAAAGGTGTCATTGATATAAATTGTTCGATCAGCCCTGGTCGCAGTAGTCTAGCTGGTTCATTTTTGTTAACATCTGATCAATAACAATAGAGACATGGTTACTTTTTTTGATATCCATTTGTTTCCTTTTTCAAAAAGTGTTTTGAGCGTCTATAGTGCGGTGATCTCATGTGAAATAATCATTTATTGACAGAGTCAAGATGAAACGAGAATTGACTTAGATATCATTAAATAAATGACCATCCAATCCGCCAACCGATTTTGGTTGATATCAGATAATAATTTGTTTCAGGGCAATCTGAACCTAATCCAATTACAGATTTACATGGAGAAACAGTGACGTCAGTGGTCGTATTTACCTATCAGGTAATCAATCAGATATAACTGTTCAACTAAGACAACGAGCACTGACGTTATTAATTGTTCATGTACTCAACTCAAAGGTCGCTTTAAACGACATGGAAATCACCGTTACTGGACGGAAACTAACGTTAATCCAAAGAGTTCCACATTCAGATACATACCAAATTTTGGCAATATTAGGTCTATCAGTAATGCAGATCTTACCTATCACTGTCAATGAACGATCATCTGAATTTCAGGCACAAAAAATGGACAACATTTTTACTGAAAAAAAACAAATTTAAGATAAATTTCACACTTCAAAGAAATCAAATATTTCCGATCGATGCCAGACAAAATTCACAGCCCGACTACTAGTTCTAGTCCCAGGTATTTCTATGATAACAGTAACAGAATGAGTTTCAAATCAATAGGACATTTCTAAGACTACAGATCTATCACTCACAAGCCAATGAAAGCTCTCACACACGCTTGTGCTATAATATAGCCACGTTCCTGACTGATATTACAAGTCTAGAGAGTGCGAAAACAGTTGATGAACAACAAACTAACTATCAATGGCAGTTGTAGAGAGACGTGAGAAGAATGTCATATATATATATATATATATATATATATATATATATATATATATATATATATATATATATATATATATATATATATATGTGTGTGTGTATATACATATATATATATATATATATATATATATATATATATATATATATATATATATATATACAGAGTATATATATATACATACATATATTATATATATATACATATATATATAATATATATATATATAATAATAATATATATAAATATAATATTATTATATACACAGGTATTTTGTGTCAATATTTGAGAATCTCTATTTATCCTGATTGATTGAACCAGTAGGAAGCCACTTAATGATGATTCGGTAGTGGTAGTAGTAAAGTGAGCAGGCAGTAGTGTGCAGTAGCAAGTAGCAAGGCAGCAAAGTAGCAGTAGCAGTATGTAGAGTGGCAGTAGAAATAATAGCAGCACATAGCAGCGGTGGTGAAGGTGGTAGCAGTAGTAGTAATGTTCCTTTGCTGAGCTGGCACGCTAGTGTTTTGAATAAACCAACATACATAGAGTCGGGTAACCGGGCAGAAATACTCACACACGCATCAAAGCTTGCCATTCTAAAGTCTCTCTATCTCCTCGCCCTTCCTTGCTCACGACACTCGCGTCCAACTTCGAACTTGACTCATAAACGGTGATTTTTCTCGATAACTTGATCTTGCCTCACTGTGCCCTAACACAAAGCACAATTGCGCGGGTGTATTGTAACCGTAGTATGTGTGTGTGTGTGTGTGTGTGCGTGTGCGTGTGCTCATTCAGGCTCACGTTAACCAGCACCCATCGTCATATGATAATTATGCACCTTCTTTTTAATAAACTTGGTTTCCACACACTTACTGGCCACTTCCCTCTCCGACTCAGCAGGTGTCACTTTTATCTTTTGCTTTCTTCTTCAGTTTTGTTCCCCTACCTTTGCTGTATAAGTGGTTCAGATGCCTGAAATGATCTTTCTCCAGGATGCCCTGCTCAGTGGCATTTTCTTGTTTCCTTTCAAAATTTCTATTCTTCAATGCCTCTTTTATGTCTTCTTCCCATCTTCTCCGAGGTCTGCGTTTTGGTCTTTACCCTTGGGCTTCAGCACTGTATACTGATTTAGCTATGCTATTGTCTTTTACTCCGTTTACATACTTTAAAACCATCTCAAATTGATTTATTTTCTATCTTAGTTTTTTATACCCATCTGCGTTGGTTTGATCTCTTATTGTTGTGTTTCTCTAATTTTGTCTCTTTTAGTTTTTCTTACAACTCTTCTTAGATATTTCATTTCAGCTGCCTGTACTCTACATCGTATTCTCTACTGTCTAAGGCTCAGGTTTCACTGCCATGAGGAGAGTAGGACAATAAACTGTGTTGTATACTGCCATTTTGGTTTTTGTTGACAATTCTTGTTTACCTACAAAATGCCTTTCCTAGATAGTTATATATTGTAATGGGTTTTGATTCTCTTGGTTGATTTCTTCTCTTAGTTTTCCTCGAGTTAATCATTACCCTAGTAAATGTGTAGCCGAACTTGTTCTAAATTCTCCTGCCCAATTTAAGATTTTGTGTTTAGCTCCCCTCGTTACTAGATTCAGTAATTCGTTTTGGTTTTCTTTGCATTTATTCTCATCTTCTTATTTAGCTCATTGTTCCTAATGTTGATATTCGACTAAAGATCACTTGATGATTTTCAAACAGAACTAAATCATCAGCAAATGAAAAGCATTGATACATTTATTAGTTTGCGCTTCCACATATCTACACATTCATTTTCTTCATTTGTTTAGGATGCCTTTGCGACTGAATCCATAAATATGATAAACAAAGAGGATTGAGATACAACCCTGTCTTACTCCTGTCTACATCAAATTCTGCAGATACTTTTCCAGCTACTCTCATTGAAAATATTTAGTTTTATTGTAAAACATTTTGATGGCTTCTATTTAACTTTGCTCTACTTTGTGTTCTTTTAAAGAATGCCATGTTCGTCCTCCTCACAGCGTCAAATGGTTTTCTAAGTTAATAAAACACAGGTGTAAGTCAATGTTTCTTTAAACATTTTTCTAATTTGTCTAATTGTAAATGTAGTATTGTCTTCTTCCTGGTTTAAATCCACTCTGATGCTCTTCAATCTGATCCTCTACTCTTTTCAGTCTCATGTCCAGTATCCTGGCATGTACTTTTCTAGATCGCTAAGTGGTGATATCCCTCTATGGTTTGAGCATTCCATGTTGATCCATTTCTTATTGGTACTACCGTTCTCTTTTCTCAGTCGTCTGGCACCTGTTTGGACTTCCATGCTTGTTGGCATATTGCATGTAATAGTTTGTCTTCTCTCTATCTTTGTTTTTAATCAATTCTGGATAAACTTGATCCTGGGGCTTTTCCTAATTTCACTTTTCTTATAGCTGTTTGGATTTCTTCCATTGATATATCTACATCTTCAGCTGTCTCCTCTGGACTTGTTTACTCTTACTAATTGATCTTTACTCATTGTTTCATATGTTCTGGAGGGATTATGTAATTGTTGAAAATATTTTCTCCACGTTTCCATGGTTTGGCTGTCTTCTTTCATTATTTCCCTTTGGCATTCTTAATTTGTCGTATTGGGCATGCTTTGGTCTTTCTCATGCTCTTCATTGAACATTGCCCCCCAGAACAGTTTTTGATTTCTTTGATAGCTTTCTTGAAGTCTTTGTCCAAACTCTTCCCATTGTTCCTGTTTTGCTTTCCTAGCTTCTCTTTGGCGATAGTTCTTTTATTCACGTAATCTATCCTCTCCTCTGGTCTCTTTGTTTGCAAGTATTTCTTCCAGGCATCCTTGTTTTTCTTTGATCTTAGTCTTGACATTCTCATTCCACCATGCTGTTCTTTCCTATCTCCTTTAATTTGTTTCCTACCACAGACCTCTTCAGTACAACTGAGGAATGTTTCTTTATACATTTGCCACTTTTCTTCTATTGTGCTATCATTCAGATCCATCTGTCTTTCACTGATAAATCTTTTTATCCTGGATTGGTACATCTGTTTTATTATTGGTTTATTTAGTTCCTCTATTTTGAGTTTAGTAGCTTTCTTCTCTTTCCTTTTCTGTTTGTTTTCTTCAGTCATTAATCTCATTTTGGCAATCACTAGGTGATGATCACTAAATATTTTTGCTCCTCTGTTTACTCTTGCGTCCAATGTACTGTAAAAAAGGGAGCTGCTAACTATTATGTAGTCTATGATTGACTTTTCACACCTGTCTTCATTTACTCTTGTATATTTGTGGATATCTTTATGAGGAAAAAAGATGTTAGCTATTTTCATGTTATTCTTTAGGCAAAAATCTATTAGTCTCTCCATTTGGAGAAGTTGTTGTCTCTCCTTCTTTGCCTATTATTCCTCCTGACGTTTCTACATTGTTGCCTGCTCTAGCGTTTAAATCTCTCTAAAACCATTAGTTCCTGTTTGGGTTTGAAGATTCTCTGCAGCTATTTGTAAATCGTTTTTCGAAGATATCTTTTTCTTCTTTAGTTGCATCTTCGTTTGGTCCATAAACTATTAATAATTTAATTTCTCTTCTTTTGGTTTAATATTTGCACCTCTTATAGCCGTGGGCACACATTTTCCAACTTTCTAGTAGCATTTCTTGCCTTTTATGCACTAGGAGACCTACTCCTGCTCTAGCTCTATCTTTGACATCTACTCATGAGAAGATTAAAAAATATGATTCAGTCCTATATTTTCTATTCCTTGTCCTTTTTCTTTGTTTCTGTAATAGCCAAAATGTCTACTTTGAATTTTTCAGTTTCTTCAACTAATTCTGACTCTTTTCCATTTATTGTCCCAACGTTCCATGTCCCAGAAATCAGCAGGTTGTTTTCTAGTCAGGGTTAACCCCAGGCCTTTAAGTCAGCCAAGACCGACCTGCAAGTCAGCAGGAGACGTGGGTCACTTTACCTACGGAGATCGTACTCAAGGACACCCGTCAACCAAAAAATACATTCCTAGATCTAATTGTCAAATGTCTCCACCATCCCACCCCTAACGGTATTATTATAGAAGAACGAAACAGATCTATGAGAAGAGGTTAGGCATATAGGGTCGTGTCTTCAAAACTAACGAACAACAAGCAAAATTCGAACAGTTACAAACAACTAACAAAAACAAAAGAGTTTAATTCCAAACAAGAACGCAGTGTAAATAATGGGTTGTGGCTCTCTGACTCCGTCGAGATGCACATTCACGAAAATGTATGATTTTTTTGTCTCCGTGACCGTGCAATTTATGGAGACTACTGCAGCAGCAGCAGCAGTAGTAGTAGTAGTAGTAGTAGTAGTAGTAGTAGTACTAAGGGTACTCATACTAGTAGTAGTTAGTAGTAGTAGTAGTAGTAGCAGGCTAAAAAGATGAAATACGAAATTGAATATGAAGGCCTAATATGTAAAACAGAGACAGTTACAAAGAAAGAACAGTTTTCAAGCAAAACTGCTCTTCTCAGTCACACAGTAACGATACAAGAATGATTTGGTGGTTGTGAGTGACACGTATATCTTGTAACGCTCCTATTCTACCTATTATGCCTTCATATGCAATGCTTGTATTTCTTCTTTAATAGTTACCGGCCTACTGCAGTACTATTTCTTTTATCATTAGTAGTAGTAGTAGTAGTAGTAGTTACAGCAGCAGCAACAAGAGAATAGTAAGTAGTAGTAGAAGAAGTCGTAGTAGTAGTGGTAGTAGTGGTGGTAGTAGTAGTAGTGGCGGTAGTCGAGGTAGTATTAGAAGTACATTATACTACATGTATTACATGTATTACTATGATATTTATCAATGTTGTCGTTATTATTATCATTATTATTGTTTTCTTATTTTTTTAAAAATATATAATTAGTAGTATTATCATCAATATTCATCATCAACATCATCATCATCATCGTCATCAACATCATCATCATCAGCATCATCATCATCATCATCATCATCACCATCATTATCAGTCATTATCATTATCGCAATACATTACTATTATTATTATTATTATTATTATTATTATTATTATTATTATTATTATTATTATTATCATTATTATTATTATTATCATTATCGTTATCACTACTACTGTTATTAATATTATTAATTTTAATATCATTATTATTATTATTTTTATTATTATCATAATTATATTATCATCATTATTATTATTATTATTATTATTATTATTATTATTATTATTATTATTAATATTATTATTACAACGTATTATTATTATTATTATTATTATTATTTTTATTATTATTATTATTACTATCGTTATATTGTTATTATTATAATTATTATTATTATGCTATTATTATCGTTATTATTATTATTGTTGTTGTTATTATTATTATTATTATTATTATTATTATTATTATTATTATTGTTATTATTTTATTTTATTTTTTGTTTTTTTATTATTATTTTTATTTATTTACTTATTATTTATTATTTTTGGGTTTTTTGTGCGTGTCTTGTTTCGTTTCTTGTGTTGTTTTTTATATTAATTTTCTGTTTATTGTCATGTTATCACTGGGTTCATTATGACCATATCGCTCATCCAATCATAGTATGCTGATGGCATTGTGGTGTTCTGGTTGTGACATTGCTGTTGTCGTTGTTAATTTTGCTATTGCTGTTGTTGTTGCTGTTACTGTCGTTGTCGTTGCTTTTTTATGCTGTTGCCATAAATTTTCGTTTTTGAAATTGAAATTTCGAATTATTCTTGTTCGAACTGCACTTTTAAAAAGTGGTCATATCTCGACATTCACAGTATCGCTGACCAATGGACAGAGCACGGCGAGCAGTCAGACGGGATCAACTGCAGCGGTGACTCCATCAGCGGCGTCAGCAACTGCAACTGCATCTTCTACACCGAATCCGGAATACCATGCCAACCTCAGCATCAACAGCTGCTTCTTCAGCGACATCAGGTAGTATCTCTGCCAGCGTCAGCAGTACCGCTCGATTGTTATACACAGTTCTGCGTCCCTCGGGTTACACCCGCAATCCCCACTCAGACAGACAGCACCGCTGCGTTCAGTTGGTTTCCAGTACACTGACATCAACAAGCGCAATAGAAGTCACTATCAATCCATCCGCTGTGACTTCTCCAACAACAGAACCTCCACCGCTTCCCCCGGGACCAGATTCACTAAATACCAACAACCAACCAGACAGCTTAAGCTGTTAACAACAGCTTTTGAAGGTCCGACAACCGTAGCCTCGACTACTTTAGCCCCGGGACAACTGTTGCTCCTGTAACCGTACTAAAGTTTAGCCCAACAATGGCCAGACAGGCGGGGTCTCCGAAGGACGAACCCAACAATACCCACTCAAGGTGGACACTGGGTAACAACGTTCCTGTGGGCAACCAACTTCCCAATATGCAACAAAAATCTGCAAAGATTATTGCCATGGTTGTTTTACAGTAACGACATGTTCCCTTACTTGTACTTATTTTCGAATCAAAATTCGCGCGTTCAGTCCAGGAATCCAGCCATGCAGTATGCTCCTCTCTACGCAACTGGAATGGATATGGAGAATATTCTGCCACTATCGTTTTTGCTTAGACAGCAACAAAGCCCTTACCAACAACAAACATACGGTCTAAATCAACAATGTCTGGCTCAACGTTTACCAGCAAAACGGCCAACGGAATCAATTGAATAATTTGGCAAGTTTATATTGGCATGGAGATGTGATGCTTTAACAAAGGCCATAATATGGAAGCGATAACACTTTAAAATAGTTTCAAGCTCGGTTTCAAAATGTGAATCTCAAGTCAACAGTGCATCACGATCGTTTATCATACCTTACTTATCCATTTCGATCTATGGTTTCCATTTGAATATTGCATCTTGTCAAGATATTGCCAGATTGTGTCAGTATTGTACTCTGAAATAAGACATCCCAGTCCTGACCATTCCTCAGTCTCAGGAACGCTTTGGCACGACAGGTAGTAGGCCTCAGATTTGCATTCCTGTTCTTAGTGATAGACTAAGGAGTCTTATAAATGTTATGTGAATATGTTTTAACATGACTATACAGTAAAAATTAAAAAATATGAATAAGTTCAGTAAAGGGAGTATGGAGGGTGTTCCTCGTCCCTTAAATCTGTGTGTATTAAGAATGGTCATATATTTTTTATTCCTGTCTTTTTCTTTGTTGCTGTAATGGCCAAAATATCTACTTTAAATTTTTCCATTTCTTCAAATAATTCTAACTCTTTCCATTTATTGCCCTAACATTCCATGTTCCAAAAATCAGTCCGTATTCGTTTCCAAGTTCGTCTTCCAAAGATCAAGCCGGTTATAATATATTTATTTTTTCTCTGGAATATGCTGTGGGTTTTTTGGATAAGCAGGGATTAGCCCACTGCACCTAGGCAGATGGTGGGGCTGCCAACGTGAGGCCCTCTGCCAGCCTTGTTATTTTCTGTCAGGGTTAACTCCTTAGCTTCTTGGTCAGTCAAGACTGACCTGCAAGGCAGCGGGTTGTTTTCTTCAGGTTAACTTCCTCGGCCTCTGGCCAGCCAAGACCTGCCTGCAAGGCAGCAGGAGACTCAGGGTGGGCGGATCATCTACTCCCGTACAGGTACCTACCTGTCCACTGCCCGGTTTTCTTTAAACAAAAGTGAATAAAGGTTAGTGTGTGCCACGAACATCGTCACCTCTTATGAAATGGAGTACTTGGTAGTTACACATGTATTTGGGTTTGCAAGAGGGGGTATATTGTGGAATTAGGGAGAGGAAGATATCGTTGTTTTCTTTGAAGGTGGGGGGTGGGGAGAAATCATTATTTTGGGGTTTGTTTTTTGGGGTCTTTTACTGTATATTTATTTTTGGGCTTCAGTATTGGGGGGTTGCGAGGGGTGGTTTTTGGAGGAGGAGCGAAGTGTCACATGTTTCATCCTTATTGTAATTTTAAACTTTTACTTTTACTTATGTACAATAATAGTTTTATTTGGTTTAGTATAGCGAGCAGTTATCCTTCATACAGTTCTTCACTCGAGTCAAATTCCTTTCAAGGTAATTATCCTTGGGGAGCTTTTTGAAGGATATCACGTTGAGTGAGAATAGAGCTTTCTCCCACTTTGACCCCTGCCACTCTGATTACATGTCTGTCTATCTGTCTGACTGTCTGTCTGTCTATCTGTCTGTTGGCTGACATCGAACGATCGTAGTGTTCTGAGGATGTAGAGTCTTTGAGCCAGCTTTTTGTTGATGTTATCGATGTGCTGCTGAAAAGTTTAGCGTGTCACTAATGGTACTACACCCAGATAATTAAATTCCTTGACAATTCTTCTACGTCATCCTGTCCTAATTTGACATTTTCAACGTTTTGGGCCTTGTGGTCCGAATATTTGCTCTTGTGGTCTTGGATGTGTTTAATTCCAGGGATTTTTTCCTGACTACCAGTCCCATGAAATTGTATATTTCCTCGAAATAAGCATGTTCATCTGCTGCTTCAGCCAGCCCAGTATCGCCGTGTCATCAGCGCATTTTATGATCTGAGTTTGTGTGAAGTGATCGGCAGTCTGAGAAACGCACTCGACGGCCACCAAGGAACAGTGAGCACCCGGTGGAAGAACAATCACAAACCTGCGCTTCGCAGATGATATTGACGGACTCGCAGGTACAGAGAAAGAACCGAATAATCTGTCAGAAGACTAGGTACATCTTCCGCAGCATACGACATGGAAATCAGTACAAGCAAGACAAAACTGATGACCAACAGTGACACTGGAATTCATACTGACATCATCGCCAACGGAGAAGCTTGAAAATGCACAAGTTTAAATATCTGGGAGCAATACTGTCGGACGAATGACTCAAAACCTGAAGTATTAACAAGGAGTGCAATGACAACATCCGCATTAGCCAATATGGGAACCGTGGAAAGACAATGCAGCCCCCTTACCTCAAAGTTAAAACTTATGCGCTCCTTCTTCACTCAGTGTTTCTTTACGCCTGCGAAACATGGACACTAACTGCAGTTAGAAGAGAATACAGGCAACAGAAATGAGGTGCTTTAGAAGACTGCTCGGTATCTCTCACAAAGACCATATCAACAATGAAGAAGTCAGAGACAGAATAAGACAAACCATCGGTCCTTACGAAGACCTCACCACTGTCAAAAGGCGCAAATGAAATGGTTTGTACACTTGGTGAGAAAAGGAGTTCCAAAAACCGTGCTTCTAGGAACTGCTAGAGGAGGTAGGAGAAGAGGCAGAATTCAGGATCTGAACCTTCCACTCCGTCACACCCCCCCCCCCCTCCACTGCTACGTTTCTTAACATCACTGTCTTTTTCTTTTCTTTCTTTCTCCTTTATGTTTTTATTCTGACATCACATTGTGTGATGCCGGAGGTATTACTTTAGATCTAGATTCTAAATATTTCTCGTTTGTTGTCTGACGAAGGGTTATACCCGAAACGTCACGTGTTTGCTCTGTCTTTATTAGTGGAGTTGTCACTTATTGTCATATTTC
>JAXRKP010000956.1:130000-190360 GCA_037039925.1 Doris montereyensis | reverse complement strand
AGAGAGAGAGAGAGAGAGAGAGGAGAGGAGGACAGAGACTAGAGACAGAGACAGAGACAGAGACAGGAGACAGAGATGAGAGAGAGAGGAGAGAGGAGAGAGGAGATGAGAGATGAGAGGGAGAGAGAGGAGAGAGCAGGGAGAGGAGGACGAGAGAGAGAGAGAGAGAGAGAGGAGATGCATGATGAAGAGAGATGAGATGAGAGAGAGGAGAGGAGAGATGATAAAAGTATTGCTTATGCTAGTGCTCACCACATCATCATACTCACAGATGCCTAAAATGTCGACTTTATTGACTGAGCTGTTGAGTATTGTTAACACCAGTAAAATATATTATTAAACTAGCTTTAGTTTCTGTCGCATTTTGTGCCACGCAAAGCCGGAAGTCTATCTAGATCTAGGTGTTCATAACGAAGCGGGGCAAGTGATAAATTTACATTTTGACAGTGTGATAATGTGTCCCACCGTTGGGACTCGGTGGCCTAGAAGCAAAAGTGTCGGCCTCTCAACCAAAAGGCCGTGGATTCAAACCCCGATGGTTGAACATTTTTTTTCTAGCTTTTGTTTCGAGTAAAGCCCTGCCCCCACCCCCACCCCCCTGTCAGGGGAGATGGATCGACATCTAGTTCAATTGGAGACGGACGCGCATGTTACAGCACTGTATACGTTAAATATTCCATGATTGTATACAGGGCACTCTGGGTAAAATCTAAAAAATCCTATCAAAATCCCCGACGATCTCCTTAATTGTGGATATGATCACGATCAAATCAAATCAAATCAAATCAAAATCTCTGGTCCAGGCAGGTGACCGACACCTAGTCTCACCGGAAACAGACGATAAAGAGGAGGCACCAAGTGAGATCACAACATTTCTGTGCACGTTAAAATCCCTTGGCTGTTAATAGGGCAGTCGGGCAAAATTTAAATAAAGCATGCCAAAGCCCCGAGATCGCGTTAGTTGTGGATGATGTGGGTAAAATCAAACCGAACAAAATCAAATCAAATCAAATCAAATCAAGTCAAACCAAAATCAAATCAAACCAAATCAAATAAAGTCAAACCAAATCAAGTGAAACCAAATTAAACAAAATCAAATCAAATCAAACCAAATCAAATTAAACAAAATCAAATCAAATCATACCAAATCAAACCAAAGCAAACAAATCAAAACCAAATCAAACAAAATCAAATCAAATCATACCAAATCAAATTGAAAAAAATCAAATCAAATCATACCAAATCAAATTAAAAAAATCAAATCAAATCATACCAAATCAAACCAAAGCAAAGCAAATCAAACCAAATCAAACAAAATCAAATCCGATCACAAATCCAATTCTATCCAATCCAATCAAAGCAAATCAAACCAAATCAAAAAAAATCAAATCCGATCACAAATCCAATTCTATCCAATCCAATCAAAGCAAATCAAACCAAATCAAACAAAAAATCCAATTCTATCCGATCCAATCCAATCAAACAAAATCAAATCAAACCAAACCAAAAACCCTACTCCCCAGACGATGCTGGTACCCAGTAGAACATAAATCTGGTGCAGACACGCGTGTAAGTGTATTACCCAAAAAACGCATCGTCGGACCTGACAGCATTTTCAGGCTTCAGCCCGAGACCTGCCAATCAAACGTCGGATTACACTGGGTACTGAGACCGTCAACACAACATGAATAATAGAAAATTGACAGAATGGTGTTTCCTGTCTTCCTGTTATGTATGTAGGCACGCCATTCATTGACTTGACAAAATTGGCATCGGTGATGGGCAATTGGCTGCAAAGTCATGAGTTCGAATCCTACTTTCGATAGACGTTTTATCCCCATGTTCAGTTTAACACTACGGAAATCAACGTCAAATCTCGTTCTATGTGGGTCTCTATAGGCCAGGCAGGAACTATATTTCTTTGATGTAATTAAAAGGCACCGGTAGCTCAGTCGACATAGCATCTCACTACCACACCCAGGAGACCCCGAGTTTGATTCCCATTCTGAGCGAATTTTTTCAGTCATCCTGTCGACCCAGCAGCAACAGGCGAAGTGGGTAGCTAGATGCTTGGTCTTGTTCAGACTCGGCGAAAGTCAAGGCGGCGTGGAAAGCAATGACAAACTACCACGTTACGCCGTGTTCCTAGAAAAAACCCACGGCTCCACTCTTGGTTACTCTACTCTCAACGTACTTGCATTATTACTTTTATAAAGTATCAAAATCAGTCAGACAGCCGTTACGCCTGGTGGAAGAGACCGGTGCCAACAGAAAACACTGCGATTGCTAATCGCAACCAGGCAAACTGATTCCCCCCCATCTGTGTATCAGCTTATTCTGTATAAGCATTTAAGGCCAGCCACAGAAAGTTGGGAGTTTCATCAAAGATCATTAGCTATAATAGATGCTCTTTGGTTTGATTAAATTGCTTGTTTTATTCTCCTGTTTGAATTGCTTCTCCCACGGTCTATACGTCACAATAACATTTACTTTTGACGCTCGTTAAAAGTAATGTGTTGATGAGCGTGCGTGTGCGTATGTATGAGGACGTGTGTGTGTGTTGTGTGTGTGTGTGTGCGTGTGTGTGTGTGTGTGTGTGTGACTGTGAGAGAAGGTGTGGCTGGGTGGGGTCTCGGGAGCAGGGTGAGGGGGTGAGAGTAGGAGGATTTGAAAATACTTTTGCATCCAGAATTAAGTTTAACCATCGACACAATTTAGGCTTGGGACCATAATGTTGGAGGAGTATGGACAAGTAATTTATATTAAATGTTCAAGGAAAATCGAAATGAATAGGACGTTCCATTTCTCACAAAGGGAAGTGGGGGCGGGGGGTGTGGGGATTAGTAAGATCAGTAATGAGTGTATGGAAGGGAAATTCAGGTGTATAGTTTTGGAGAGAAGCGAGACTGAGGCGACCTGGGCACGTGGAGAGAAAACACGACATGGATTACGGTGGATTATACTGGGAATAGAATTATATGGATGGATCTATTGGGAAGAGATTAAAAAAAAAGGAATACTAAAGAGAATACCCATGGATATAATTGAAAGAGGATAACCTGAAATGAAAAAGTCGTTTGGCAACTTAAAAGAGGATGCAAATTATTGCAATGGATAGGCTGAGGTGTAGACGCTGCATACTCCATTACTGTCTGACCCCTGTTGGGATTTAGCTGAAAGATAAAGGAGGAGATATTGTATAGGAGATGATCTGGTCTACTCTCTTCTCTGTGTCATCAATCACGGAGATCTGTCCATGTTATCTGCACTGTCTGTCTGTGTTAGTCTGCCGATACCCGCCGTGTCACTAAATACTCTCACGAGCTCTCTTTTGAAATTTGAAGTGTCTGTCGACAGAGAAAAAATAAATCTGTGCCAGATAAGTTGAAAAGGAAAACACAGATCAAGACTGATAAAAACAATAAAATCTTTGCAAATGGAAGCAGCGTGTAAAGATACACAAAAAGAAGTCAAGAAGAAAAGAAAAAGAGAGACGTCTCAACAACAAATGGTGATGATAAATCTTTCTCTCTATTTTTTAATTTTGAAATTCTCTTTGCTCTATAGAATTTTTGTCTCTCTCTCTCTCTCTCTTTTAAAAAAAAATTTTTTTGTCTTTCTGTGTCTATTATCTGTCTGTCGATGCTTCTTCCGTTTATTGTTCACTTTTAACATTTTTCTTCTTCTAATTTCTTTCTTCCTTTCTTCAGCTAATTAATCAACAACGTTTAGGTTTGTATTGACTGTGAAAACAAAAAGAGCGTTTACAAGTTACAATGTCAGCTTCAGAACTTCCGACACAAACAACTCTATTGCTACAGCAACACTAATAGTAGTGTGTGCCAATGTAAAACAAGAAACCCTATCATATTCTATAAATCTAATACATGTACAAGTATATTTTGTTTGCCCTTTCATCAAAAATAGGCATTCAACCAGTCAATGTAACGGTATGTTCATTCTGATTCTGATTCTGATTCTGATTCTAGACTGTGTCCTTCTATTGCAGGAATCAGCCGTCTGATTTAATGTACCAATAAAATCTGGTCTCATTCTGATTCTAATTGTTACCTTCTATTGTAGTAATCAGCCGTCTGATTTAAAGTGTCGGTATTCTGATTCTCATTCTGATTCTAGACTGTGTCCTTCTATTGCAGGAATCAGCTGATCTAATGTCTGATTCAGATGTGTCCTTCTATTAATCACTCTGATCTAATGTACATGCCCTTGATACTGATTCTAGACTGTGTCCTTCTATTACAAGAAATCAGCCGTCTGATCTAATGTACCGGTATTTTGATTCTGATTCTAGACTGTGTCCTTCTATTACAAGAATCAGCTGTCTGATCTAATGTACCGGTATTTTGATTCTGATTCTAGACTGTGTCCTTCTATTTCAAGAATCAGCCGTGTGATCTAATGTACTGATTCTAGACTGTATTACAAGTATCAGATCTCTGATTCTATTCTTGAACTGTGTCCTTCTATTACAAGAATCAGCCGTCTGATCTAATGTACCGGTATTTTGATTCTGATTCTAGACTGTGTCCTTCTATTTCAGGAATCAGCCGTCTGATCTAATGTACTGGTATTTTGATTCTGATTCTGACTGTGTCCTTCTATTACAAGTATCAGCCGTCTGATCTAATGTACCGGTATTTTGATTCTGATTCTGTGTTTGTGTCCTTCTATTTCAGGAATCAGCCGTGTGATCTAATGTACTGGTATTTTGATTCTGATTCTAGACTGTGTCCTTCTATTACAAGAATCAGCCGTCTGATCTAATGTACCGGTATTTTTGATTCTGATTCTAGACTGTGTCCTTCTATTTCAAGAATCAGCCGTCTGATCTAATGTACCGGTATTTTGATTCTGATTCTAGACTGTGTCCTTCTATTGCAAGAATAAAGAGCCGTCTGATCTAATGTACCGGTATTTTGATTCTGATTCTAGACTGTGTCCTTCTATTTCAAGAATCAGCCGTCTGATCTAATGTACCGGTATTCTGATTTAGATTCTTCTATTGGGAATCAGCCGTTGATCTAATGTACCGTTTTGTTTTTCTAGATGTCTTTAGTTGTTTTTTGATCTAATGTACCGGATTTTGATTGATTGGTTTGTTTTGGGATGTCTTTAGTTGTTTTTTGGAGTTTTTGGGCGGAATCGGGAGGGGAGGTGTTTTTCCACGAGAAGGGTTATGGATATGTATAGAAGTAGGTCCATGTATTCAATACCTCGATCAATAACTAATAATGTCATTCCAGGAATTTTGGCATTAAAACGAATAAGGATACACTGAGACACTGTGTCTACTAATGATGTTTCGACTTCCGTAACACTTGTTAAACAATGATAAACATTTCCTAAATATATGAGGATCTAACCCATAGACTTATAAAAAAAGCCACCAAAAAAAAAGAAGGAAAAAAATCAAAAGCAAAAACAAAAACAAACATATCTCTTTGAACGAATCTGCTATCTCTTCTGCCTCATGGTAAAACGATAATATTTTAAACAATCACAAATAATCTAGCCGCATAGAGAAAAAACAAAACAACAAAAAAGACATATATTATTTCAAAATCCTATCTAAAACAAATAAATAAACATGAAAGCGAAAACGACGCTTTTCCACTGATAAAAGACTAACAACAACCCTCCCCTCTAAACAAAACAAAACAAAAACGAAACAAAAAACAAAACAACAAACAAAAAAAAAACAAAAACAAAAACAAAAACAAAAAAAAAAAACAAAAAACCCCCAAAAAACAAGAAATCTATCTATCTTCATAGCCGTGTTATCCTTTCAGTCTGATATAAAAATGCTCAAAGTAAGTCTCTACGAGTTGCCGTAGTGAGCTCCTTTGTCTAGATCTATCAATTTACTTGGCTATGACTTTTCCAGCTCCTGCATTTCATCACATTCATTTATCTAGCGAACTATCTAGAATATCTATGGTCAGGTTCTTTCTAGTTCCACTCCGACTATCTATCTGGAAAAACACTATAAAAGGCCTTCGCCTTCGGGCTATCTAACTGGATCAATCATCTGCTCCAGACAAATGCTTACGTGAGCTGCTGCTATCTATCTATCCGTCTTCTGTGTCAAATTACAATACTCATACATTTGTTTGTTCCCTATATTTTCCTAAGCAAGTTTATTATCAGGCTCCTCCCCTTCACCCCTATAAGTTCATATTTTACCCTAGTATGCTTTCATGTTTCCTTCCTCTATCTATCTAGCATCCTTCATTTGTCTCCCAATCTACAATTAATCGTATCGTTTCCTATCTGACAGGGTTCCATAAATAGTTATACTATAGTTTAACCATCAAATGTGTTGTATGCAGGTTATTTTGTCTGTCCTGAAAAAAACCAACAACCCACCAAAAGAGGGTTCCAACAACAAACAAAAAAAACTCATAATAGAAAGTTTGCTAAACAGGGTTCCTTGAAATAACTTATGACAGGGTTCACGTAAATAAACAAACAAATAAACAGGGACAAACAATAAAACAAACCAAACAACTGTGCTCTCCAAAAAGGACCAATGCCATGTAATGGTATGAGAATAAATAAATGAAGTCAAAAGTGTAAAACAGACAGTTTTGAGCTCTCTATTTTAAGGGTTCCAAAATCTCAGATGGCGTTAACAGGGTCCATAAATCATCCATAAACAGTTACACGCAGAGGCACCAGGTTGCTCTGCTGGCTTACAACTCCCATTTGAAAATGAGTGTGGTGTTTGTTCATCTGTTGCGGGTTCCATAAATTATAACTCAACAGGAATGGAAATGCTGGCTGTAGGACTAATATTGTGGTGTGGAAACAGTGGTTGTTGTAGCTGTAGTGTTCCATAAATGTCGTTGAAGGGGTGTAGAGGTGTTCCATAAACAGGGTTCCATAAATTGTGTTGGTGAAAGGAGGAGGGGGGATAGGGTCCCCATGAAGGGGGTGGGGAGAGTTGGTTGGGTGATGGAGTTAATTGCGATAGGCTTGGTTTGGGAGGAGGAGGGGAGGTGGAGGTGAAGGAAGTGACATTCAAAATGCGAATAATGCGCAAAGACAATCTGTGGGCAATAAAAGTGGGTTTTAAAACTCCAAGGGTCAGACATTTTTTCATGAGTGTTTAAAGAGACGAAATGGGAAATGTTTGGAAAATATTTTTGGATTTGACAGTAGAGAAAACAGGAGGAACGAGAACCCATGGTTTAAAAAAAAATTTTCCTTCCTGTGAATGACATTTTCCCACTTATTTTCCTTCCCTACCAAAGGCCCATTTGTAACAACTCTCGTGGATGTTGTGATGGCGAATTTGTTTCCACTGTTCGAAGCAAACATCCAAAGATCGAGGCAAATTTGCACCATGCTTTTCCTGGTGAGTTGCCCATTTGCACCATGGTCAAATAGTTCATCATGTTTTGCACCGGTATTTCTTCTTCCATCCACCTCCCCTCAACATCTTTTCTAATCTTTTCTTTTTCTTTCTCTTCTTCTTCTTTGAACATTGTTATAATCACTCATGGTCAAGCGTGAATGAAAACAACAGGGTAAGATTAGAAATCAGGGAACAAGTCAGCTATCGTATACGTTATTTGAGCCTATATATAATGCTTTAGACAATAATATAAGCTATGTATGTTATGTGTATCTGTGAATGTTAGACATTTATTTTTGTTTGTGGTCAAGTATGTATGTTTATATATATATGTATATGTGTGTGTGTGACCATGTCATGTATGTATGTGTGTACATTTGTATGTATGAATGTTTGTATGTCATTCATTGTTCATGTATGTTTATATGTCATGTTTGTATGTATCTGTGTATGTATGTTTGTATGTATGTTTGTATGCTTATTTAATATGTATGTTTCATTGATGTCATTCAACAATTTATGAATGAACATTTATTCATGTTGTATTGATTCATTCATGTATGAAAAATGTATTTATGTATGTATGTATAACTAACATTGCCAGGATATTGATTCCATTCATGACATATCGCAATATGATTGACAATATATATATAACCTTATGGGTATTTTTGTCATATATATATTCATTCAAAATTATGTATGTGTGTTTATGCATGCATTGTCGTTGTTGTATGTTGTTGTTGTTGTTGTATTACTGCAAATGTATGTATGTATGTCTTACTATGTCGTATTAATGGCATTTTATGTTTGGCATGTATGCATGTTCATGTATTCCATGTATGTTTCATCTTGTATGTATTAACTCATGTATGAGATCATGCATGTATGTATGTATGTATGTATTTTTTGTATATAAAATGTCACACACGTTACTTATGTTTACCCATGTCATAAACCGACTGACTCAAATGCTCGCTTTCACTGTAACTAAAACCGTAATTGTGGCTAATATGACGTCACTGTGACTAAAATAATCTCTCACTGTAACTACATGATGTCACTGTGGCCAAAATGATGCCACGGTGAATGAACTAATATGATGTCACTGTAACTGAAATGGTGTTGCTGTACAACAAATGATTTCACTGTGGCTTAATGATATTATTTCAACATGATGTCACTGTTATAAAATGATCGAATTGTGGCATTAAAAAATTCATTTGGTCAAAATCCATTTCACTGCGTCTGAAATTATGTCACTGTGGCTAAATTGATGTCACTAATTGACAACATGACGTCACTGTGGCTGAAAAGATGTCAAAATGGGCCAAAATGACGTCACTCTGGACAAATTCAGATGATGAATTAATTGTGGCCAAATTATTCAATTGATGGCCAAAAATGTCACTGTGAATAAAATAACGTCACTCTGGCCAAAAATTACGTCACTGTTGCCAAAATGATTCACTGTAATTATGATAATGTTACTATAGCTTAAATGATGTCATTGGGGATTCTCATGATGTCATGGCTAAAACGATGTCATGGAACCCATAAAATTTACCGTGGCTAAAATGACATTTCTGTGGGTGACATAATGTCACTGAATGGCTACAATGATCTCACAGTAGAGCCAAAATAATGACATTGACCAAAATCATATCACTGTGGTGAAACTGATTTCACTGTTGCTAGAATTATTTTACTATAGCTAGAATGATGTCAATGTGCCACATTGATTTCACTATGAATTAAAATTGATGTCACTGTGACTAAAGAGTCACTGACGGCTAAAATGATCCCCTGCGGTTAAAATGATGCATTTTATAAGTAAAGTTCTTTCAAGGCTGTTAC
The DNA here is from genome assembly GCA_037039925.1 of Doris montereyensis. NCBI lineage: Eukaryota > Metazoa > Mollusca > Gastropoda > Nudibranchia > Dorididae > Doris > Doris montereyensis. Next base: position 181,125 of record JAXRKP010000956.1, on the reverse strand, counting down.
GGCCCATAGAGCCGGAGCTTATCCCGGTTTTAATAACAGTGAAGCAGACCAGGTGACAATAATCACTCCCTGGACAGGACGCTAGTCCGACACAAGCTAGTGTTTGTACTCATTTGCACCTGAATAGAGTGGGGAAAATGCACGTTTAGTGTATTTCCCAAGGAACACAACGTTGGACCCAGTTTTACTAGGATTCGAACACGCGACCTCATGATTCCAAGTCTTGCCAGCCGAACCGCTCAACCACCAATGCCACAATGGAAGACTATAAGGCACTTGCTATTGACAGTGACGGACATGAAAATATCTAATACCAAGTTTGTTCCAGACATCTTTTACATCTGTAGTAAAAAGTTTGGTAACTTTTAAAAAGAAATTGTGTCAAACAGTAATAATAAAAGAAAATCTTCATTCCGGCGTGAGACATGCCGATACAGCCAGGGATTAAGTGTGGTATCTGACACTACAGTGTAATAAACTGTGACATGAGGAGACCCCCCTCCATAACCCATGAACAGAGCTGATCTGTGGACAGACAGAGATATCATGGCAATCGCAGACTGAAAGCACCGGGAAGAAAATGTGATAAATGAATGTCTTCCACGAAGACATAAAATCAGGCCTAAAGAACCTTAACTTCGAGCCGTCGATCTCACCGTCTAAAGTCTGATCTATAATCATATTTCCACTTTTCTTTCCTTACTTTTGCTTCTTAAGTGATTGCTGAGATCCATGTAATCAACATCACGACATTGAAAATAAATTTGATTCACGAAACAGATGATATCTTAGAGTGCCAAACAGCCATGGTTTTATGACAGACACGATGACTCCATGTGAAACCATCTACAAATACAGACATAGTTGCCCACACTCAGCAGTTTGATCATAAGTTGAATGCATAAAGTTTAGACACTCTTTTTCCAAATGTTACAGGCAACAACAGAGATAGACAGAGACAGACAGAGACAGAGAGAGACAGACAAACTGAGAGCTCAGAGACAGAGATAGACTGACAGACAGAGAGAGAGAGAGAGACAGAGAGAGAGAGACCTGAGAGAGAGAGAGAGAGAGAGAGAGATAGAGAGAGAGATAGACAGAAAGAGAGCGATTGAGAGAGAGAGAGAGAGAGAGAGAGAGAGAGAGACAGAGACAGACAGAGAGACAGAATGAGAGAGACAGCGACCTTTTATTGAGAATTGTAGAGGAGAACCAGCGACCTACAGAGAGAGAGATTAGATATGCAGATGAAGAGAGAGACAGATACAGAGGAGACACAGAGAGACAGACAGAGAGAGAGAGAGAGAGACAGATGAGAGAGAGAGACTGACAGAGACGATCTATTTGAATCCAAATCTATGAATAGTTAGAAATCGATGTGTGAAAACAGTTTCCCATTGAAAGGTATTTGTATTCTCCAACCATCGTATCCATTAGGAAAAAAAACATTTCATACCGTAGTGAAGTGGGTCATAACTGTAGACTGTAGATCTAAGAGCTGTTTCATGTAGGCCTTGTGCTTGACAGAAGTTGCAAACTACTTCCATGGCAGACAGCTGGTGTCTCTGTACATTAGGGAAATGATCTAGATCTATAGCATTCTCTTGATCTATACGCAGGTCTTGATGAGCTGTGTCTAGATCTAGATTTATTTGGTCTTGAATCAAAGCCTCATTCCTATAACAACGTATTTCGAAGTCTACCTCATGCAGGGATTGGACCGGGTATTGGTCTAGATCTAGAGAATCTGCTCTTGCTTCTGTATTATTATCTAGATCTGGTCTAGATTCTAGATCTAGATCTACATCATTGTCAACATTGTAACGTGAAGTTGACAGAACCTCACGTTTTCGCTTTGCTCTTGCTTCTAGATCTAGATCTATGTTGTTATCATTATCTAGAGCTAGATCTGGCCTTGATTCTAGATCTACGTCATTGTCAACATTGTTACCGGTACGGGAATTTGACTGTACCTTTCGTTTTCGCTTGGCATTTCGAGTATGGTAGCTAAGGCTTTGCTTTCGCTTACCCATCAAGAATACAATTACAATAGGCTAGTAATTTACACAAACATGGGCTAGCGGGCGAAGACTGTGAACGTTTGAATCACATTGGTCTTGGTTTACTTACAGATCTATTAGATGACAGTATTTTACTAAATGTACGGCCAAAATTCTTTGAAGAAAATGGCCAAAATGGTGTCTCAAGGATTTAATGTCTCTTCGTAACAGCACGTCTTTAAACCACTAAATGCATTTATAAGGTTATAGAATGATGAATTTGAAAGGATTAGGGCTGCAAAACCCAATCACCAAATCGTCAAATATTATTAGGTACAGGCATTTGGCGCTAAATGACTCAAACTGGTATAATTACATTGACTTCCTTTCATTTATTTACTACGGTCGTTTGGTAGAGGCAAGGCTTCGAAGTCTTCATGGCTGCCTTCATTCGTATAAATAATTCAAGACTCAAATGGCAGGAGTAAAGGTATAACAGCTGTTGCCATAATTCTAGATAGGCCATTGTTGATTCCACATCGATTCTCTAACTCCATGTGCAATTTGACGTTTGAAATCATATTATATAAGATTATTATGTTTTATTATAACGCTTAACCGCTAACTTAAGAACAAACGAGACAATGTGGGTCACACAGCAATATGGGGGGGGGAGAGAGAAGAAAGATAAAAAGCTTGCATAAAGACATACATATAAAGATAGTAATCGAGAAAGACATATTATCTACTATGATCAAAAGGTAGATATAGGAGACATCAAACAAAGCGATTAAACGGCAAGAAAGGTCTAAACATGGAAGTCGCAAAGATGAGTAAGAAGTGAGTTTCTCAAAGACTGAGAATTGAAGACAATTTTGAAAGACAACAGAAAGACGTAAAGGAAAGATTACATTTAAAGATTTGATTTGATCAGGGATTCAAAAAAGATTTATTTTCAAAAGTAGGGAAAAGAAGGTCTGTCTTACAGATAGGCCTTTATGATTGAACAGTACACTGATGATATTCACAATGGAAAGATGGTATATTTCGTCAATAATAATAATAATAATAATAATAATAATAATAATAATAATAATAATAATACTTAATAATAATGACAGGGAAATAAAAAGTAAATAAAGACAATAATAATACATAATAAAGACATAATAAATAATAAAAAATGATAGGATATAATAACAGTATATAAAGACAATAATGATGATGATGATTTTGATGATGATAAAATCACAGGATATGATGATGATGATGATTGATGATGATGATGATAATAACAATAATTATGATAGCCGTAATATAATACTATTAATAATAACCGTAATCATAATCATGATAATAATAATAATAATAATAATAATAATAATAATAATAATAATGAATAATAAAGACAATAATAATAACGTTAATAATAATACACTTGGACAGGATTTTTCCAGAATTACTCAAGACAGGAAAACTAAGACATTCTATATATCCTCATTTGACTCAAGTGTAAATAAATACCCAGCTATACACATTTCTCCTCGTAGTGCTTGGGCAACGCATAAATATAAAACCCAGTTATAGGTGGAGACATATCTTGTCAGAGTGTTAGTATGAAAAGCCTAACTAGGCTTGAGTACTGTATGCTCTCCGTGGGTTGAGAAGGACTCTGAATGAAATATCCTGCACTTGTGCGGGGGTATGGACTATAAACTCATCTTTATCTTTGTCTTTTAAGATCTATTCCAACTTATTAACAATAAAATGTGTTGAAAATGAGGACTGGAGTGGATGCAAATTCTACTCAATGATGGGGAGCAATGACATTTCCCCTTTAAACGCCACTTGTCTGATAAAATTCCTTCGATGATGAACACGAACTTGGGGCCATTCAGAGCCTACATGCAAAAAGTATGGTTACTGTACTTACAGTGGCCTGGTAACTCTCACAGCCCTTGACGCACAAAGAAAGACCAACGCAGACGTATTATATATTATACTATGTTATATATTTATTAGCATATTACATCCCAGGTCATTACGATTATTAGATCGGGTTTGTATTCAATTCTGAGGCTATGCAGGAATGCGTGAAGGTACTCTTTCAAGTTTTTAATTACTCGGTATAACCTATTCAAAATGGCGGGTTAGCGAATGAAAATGCTACTCACAAAGACGGGAAAACAATAAAGTTTATATTTATTTAAAGTCACTTTTGGCAGCACGTCTTCTCAAACTAAAACGATCTGGGTATGATTTAAATCATACGTACTACATGCAAATTACGGTTATTCTCAGTGGCCTATCAGCAGGGTCTTTGGCTAACAAAGATCGACCAATTCCTAATTATATATATAGATATCGATTATATTACTATGAGTTGGTCGTTCTTTGTACGACAACGGGAATATTGCTAGGCTACTAAGAGACGCCAATCTCTTACTAGTACTTTCTAAATGATCCCAAGGTCATTTTCATTACAAGACTTCTTCTACCAGGAGGCACGTTTAATTATTGAAACATTCATTGTTTCCCCGTCTTTGAGTGTAATTTTAATTTAATTAAGTCGACATTTTGAACAGGTTATAATTCAAAAAAGTTGGAATAGAACCGTTCAAAGCCTACCTGCTTAATGGTATCGAATATTAACCCGATCTAATAATCTTACCATGCCCGTAGACAACGATGAATATGGTTACTTTTTTAAAAACTTTTTTTTTGACGATGAACTACACAATAGGTTACCGGGTGCGGGGTGATATCAATGACCGGTACAGTATTCGATATTTAGGTTAGGCGAGCTTTTTATTGTATATTTAATTACCGGAAATGAAGGAATGGGTAACAATAACAAGTTTCGTGGACGGCAAGGCAAAAAGAACGATTTTTTTCTAATCAATTAAAATACTCATTTGATCCAAGCATGCCCTTAAATAATGTTGGATTATGATTTCTCTTTACTATAAGGCTGGGTCTCTTGAGCTTTGACTGTGGAGAGAGAGAGAGAGAGAGAGAGAGAGAGAGAGAGAGAGAGAGAGAGAGAGAGAGAGAGAGGGAGAGAGAGAGAGAGAGAGAGAGAGAGAGAGAGAGAGAGAGAGACTCTAGAAACCACTGTATCGTTTACGGGTGATATCAAGTACGATTATTAGATCAAATTGCTAGAGATACGGAAGTGACGCGGGCTTTTTATTGTAATAACCGGAAAGAGAAAGAGATTTGGTAACAATACAATTTTTTCATTGATCACAGGCAAAGAGATCTTTTTCCAATCAATTCAAATAGATTTGATCTAAGGCAAGACGCATCAAGGGACCTAACCAGAGAAAATTAAATGTACATATGAAATATGGAGAGTTGTGGATGAGTGGTTCCTAAGTTATTTTCAATGAATCTAATATTGTTATGACGCCACCAAACCACAGAGAGAAACTTTCTATATTTATATATAAGTGTTACACTCACGGTGATAGTCCAAGTACGATTCCTTGGATCAGGACCAATTGTCTACGGTTACGAATTCTGACCATGCTATTATGTTGTGTTACTTAGCAAAGAAACATCGAGAAAATTAGAACTGTGACTATCATTCTGTACAGACATTGTATCAATTTTTTTTCCATTTAGAAACATGGAATACGCCATTTTTTGGTTATTAAGACGTTAAAGTTGATGAAAAGTTTACTTTATAGGTGACTCTAAGAGTTGGCATGTATGTCTAAATCTATTGTTGGCTATTTAAATGAGGTAAGATGAATCATTTTGATAGTATTGTGGATACTTTGTTCTTTAAATTTTGAATCAAATAAAGGACAGAGAAAGCAGATAGAAAAAACACAACACTTTCATACTTTTTATTATGAAATTGAGAAACGAAGGAACAGAATGAAATTGGTTTTTTTGTTAAAACAATTTTTATCTACAACATAATGTATACCCGGTGTGACAGAAAACGTCCGGCAGACATTTAATCGCATTTGAGATGTAATGGTGATTAGGAGAGAGAGGTAAAACGGAACTATTCCAACTTTTTTGAAACAAAATTATCATAGTTGTGGATGTGGGTAAATCTAAATCAAATCAAATCAAATCAAACACACAACTCGACGTTGACTCTGGGAGGTCTCTAGAAGAAAGTGAGAGGGCTCGTCAGACTTGGTATAAAACTTCCTCATTTGAAAACGATATTGGGATCAACTAGAGCAAATGCACGAGATGTCTCTGTCTCTGCTTTCTGTCTCTCTATCCCTCTCCTGTCTCTGTCAGAGTCTCTGTCTCTATCTATTATATATTAATCTGTCTGTCTGTCTGACTGTCTAATCAACATTATTTCAAAAAAAATTTTTTTTTTGTATACCAGGTCTACATGTGTAGGTTTACTGGATTATGATTTCTGTCTTACTTGGGGCGAGCAGGAAAATGCATTTAAAGTGCTTTGACAAGTGAGACACAACGAGAGCCTACAGACAGACAGACAGAGAGAGAGAGAGAGAACCTAAAGCTCCAAGTGAGACTTTTCACCAAGTAGAGACACCAGACACTCAAGTAAACTATAATGGAGGCATTGGTCTAGACACAAGAGACAGAGAGAGAAGATAGTTCCCCTTACATACCAGTTTCTGCAAACATTATAACAGAAAGATGGTTATTGATGCACGAGTTGGAAGTTCCATCCAGTGTAGACAGACAGAGATGAGAGAGAGAGAGAGAGAGACCTTGAGAGATAAAGAGAGAGAGAGAGAGAGAGAGAGAGAGAGAGAGAGAGAGAGAGAGAGAGAGAGAGAGAGAGAGAGAGAGAGATCCCTCCTATCTCCCTTCCCCAGAAATGCAGAAAGATTCGAGCATAAAGAAGACATGCGAAAAACAAGAGAATACGCCCTTAACACCAGACAGAGAGTCTGCCTGTCAAATGAGAAAAAGACAGACAGAGCTTTGATGGACAGGAGACAGCAGATTGTTGTCAGCAAGATGCATTACACAATCAGGGCTACCGTTTACTCTCAAATGTCCTTGTTCACACAAAGTCCTGTGCACAAACAGCTATTAATGCGTTCGGACTAGGAAACAAACTAGATCTAGATATTTTCAGATTAGGACCCGTCAGGGCAGAAAGGGTTTTTTTTTGACCAACCCCACCCACTATTGTCAACGAACACTGTTGGTTATTTACATAATGATGAAAGGTATGGGAAATGATAATTTAGAAGAAAACTTAGTTTAATTATTGTCACAAAACAAACACAATCCTGGGGATCCTGGTGTACTTTGGGATTGTCTCACTTCTCTCTCTGTTTCTCTTTCGAAAAGGAAACTAGATCTACCAAGGTTCTAAAAAATATATGTTTTCTCAATCTTGAATCACAAAGAAATTTAACCTAGCGGTACAAACTTTCTCTTTACTCACATCAGTCGTTTCTCTCTCTAGATGTGCTACGTGGTTAATAGACTAAGGAAACACTGACTCTGCTCTGTAATTGTAATGGGAGTAAAGGAAGGAGTAAAAACACAAGACTAAAGTAAGTAAACATGTAATTTCAAACTCTCAAACCTGTCTTGCAACGTATGACTCCTTGTTGATTGGGAAAGGCAGATGACTGATCTTATCTCTATCATGTCTGCATTCCACGGTGAACTTCGTGCTACACACGACCCCCCTTACCAGGACACCCCTTCACCACCTCTCTTTCACTCTCCCTAACGTTAGAGATGAGATCATATTCAGCTGAAGGTAATCCATGTGACGCTCGATTGCTAGGTTTTCCACCAGTTGATCCCAAAACGAGGACGATTTTCTCTACTAAACCAAAGACCGTAAACAAGTCATAAAGCCATGTATCTTTGATGTATCTTTGGCATCATCATTCTGATGTGGTTGGGCCAATACGGGCTGGTGGTGGTGCGCCATCTTTCCCAGCCGGCTGGTTGCCAGATAAGCCATGAAAATGTACCAAAATATGAAGAATTACGACACGGTCATTATCTACGTAGATCTACTACGTGCATTTTTAACGACGTGGCTTGCAAAAGTGATCCATGTGAATTTACAGCTTGAATGAATTTCATTTTTACAGCCTCAAACACCAACGCGTTTTATGGCTGACGTCGTTCCAGCTTGTAACAGATTACTGGCTTACGAAACTAGGAAAAGAAGTGTTAGTGTTAGTGTTATCATGTTAGTGTAAAGGTCTTCTCTGTTCTCTGCATTTTGGTTATTTATTATTAGGGAGTTTGTTTGTTGGGATCTTTGTAAAAACTCAGAACAGCTAGGGTGTTATCATCGGTTAGCCAGAGAGAGAGAGAGACAGAGACAGAGAGAGAGAGAGAGAGAGAGAGAGAGAGAGAGAGAGAGAGAGAGAGAGAGAGAGAGAGAGAGAGAGAGAGAGAGAGAGAGAGAGAGAGAGAGAGAGAGAGAGAGAGAGAGAGAGAAAGAGATAAAGAGACAGACAGACAGACAGAGAGACAGACAGACAGAGACAGAGAGACAGAGAGAGACAGAGAAAAGAGAAAGACAGAGAGAGACAGAAAGAGAGAGAGAGAGAGAGAGAGAGAGAGAGAGAGAGAGAGAGAGAGAGAGAGAGAGAGAGAGAGAGAGAGAGAGAGAGAGAGAGAGAGAAGAAGAGAGAGAGAGAGGAGAGAGAAGGGGGAAGGGAGAGTGTACGATATTTGATCATACAGTAATGCTTAATACTAATCATACAACCAAACGGGATGAATCAAAATAAATGGGCTTCCAGGCATGAGGCTTGTAACAATCAACCTATGTAATCGTATCTAATCATAGTATATTAATATCTCACGAGGTTTCCTTTTTTCTTCTTCTCCAGACTGTGGAAGGACTCATGTCCAGGCGATGCCCGCTGTCATGGCGTGTCCGGCTCATGCGCAGTGAAGACCTGTTGGCGTGGACTTCCGTCGTTCAGGTCAGTAGGGGCGGTGTTGAAGAAAAACTACGAGAGAGCCATCAGGTGGCTGCCAAGTCCAAACGGAGGCTGAGGAGGAAAATGAAAGCCAAGCGTCGGATGCCAATCTCTCACGACGAGCTCGTCTTTTTCAATAAATCTCCAAACTACTGCCGAATCAGCTCTAAGCGTGGAATTCTGGGAACGGAAGGGCGCGTTTGCAATCGAACCGGAGGCGGGCAAGGGAGCTGTGAATTGTTGTGCTGTGGTCGCGGCTACAACACACAGGTGAAGAGACACCTGAATCGCTGCCATTGTAAATTTCATTGGTGTTGTTACGTCAAATGCAAAACGTGTGAAACGATGGTCGATATTCATACTTGTAAATAGAATAAAATACAATATTGTCATGTAAATTTTGGATTACTTTTTTTTCTCTTTTCGAATTTTAATCACGAGTAGAAGAGTTGAAGATTGTTCTCTAAATTATCTTCCTCCGACTCTGTTCAGTCATTTTTGTGGAAAGTCTTACTTTCTCTAGTATCCAATTGTACTCTCACGTGGTTGTATTATTTCTGTATATTATCATCATCTTGGGTATAACCTTGAACATAATGTGTAATTAGTAAATATGTTTTTGAATGATGTTTCCACTGTTTAATGTCAGACCCTGATTTGTGTTGAATACATGTATCTTCCATGTTGTAATAGTCATGTAGGCTATAATGGTGTCTATAATATACATGTATATTAGATTGAATGAGAAGCATGGGTTTTGTGTGTATGTGTATGTGTATGTGTATGTATATATACTTGCTTATCATTGAGCTACTGTCTCTGGTACCCAATCTGCTCACCTGGAGTGTTGAGACACGCCGATTTGTGTCAATGTCGACTCATGTGGACATCCAGAAGGCAGCCATCCACTTTTGTTTTCATCTCTTTGTCTCTGTCTGTCTTTGTCTCTGTCTGTCTTTGTCTTTCTCTCTCTCTCTCTCTCTCTCTCTCTCTCTCTCTCTCTCTCTCTCTCTCTCTCTCTCTCTCTCTCTCTCTCTCTCTCTCTCTCTCTCTCTCTCTCGGTCTCTCTCTCTCTCTCTGTCTGTCTGTCTGTCTGTCTGTCTGTCTCTCTGTGTCTGTCTGTCTGTCTGTCTGTCTGTCTGTCTCTCTCTCTCTCTCTCTCTCTCTCTCTCTCTCTCTCTCTCTCTCTCTCTCTCTCTCTCTCTCTCTCTCTCTCTCTCTCTCCTCCCCGCACCCCTCGCTCGCTTGCTCGCGCTCTCTCTCTCCCTCCCTCCTTGACGGAGAGCTTAGGAGGGATGCGATTGATAATGATAATAAAATGAAGGATGACATAGGGACTAGGATGGAGATAAATCAGCTAGGGTGGGTTGGGTATGTGGGCGGAGTGAATGATAAGAGAATGGCTTATTTACTATACAGGCATAGTGCTGAACCCGAAGGTAAAAGACCAAAAGGCAGAAGTCGGAAAAATGTGGGAACAATATATGAAAGAAAACACCAAAGCATAGCCATTTGATCTTCAGAAGGAAACAGAAAATGTCAGGATAAACTAGCCCGAAAAAGATCGTTTCGGGCATCTAAACCCACACACGGGAATGTAAAATTGGAACACTGATATAGAAAGAAAGAAAGAAAGAAAGAAAGAAAGAAAGAAAGAAAGAAAGAAAGAAAGAAAAAGAAAGAAAGAAAGAAAGAGAAAGAGAAAAAAAAAGAACGAAAGAAGAAAAAGATAAATAAAAAGAAAAAGAAAAAAAAAAAAGAAAAAAAGAAAGAAAGAAAGAAAGAAAGAAAGGAAGAAGAAGAAAAGGTATTAATAATACTTATAGTCATCATTATCAACGTCTCTGTACACTATTAAGTTAAAATGTTCGTTTGTGGAGGTCACTTTTTCTTTTCCTCAGATGGAAATAATAATTTAAGGAAGAAGAATAAAACTCCTAGTTGGTTTGATCATCCATCTTTGTGTACAAACAAAGATGTCAAACGTTGGGGCGTTGGGTGAGAAGCCATGTAACGGCTTTACTTTAAAACAACGGACTTAGGTAGATTTAGTAAACTTTCGGTTTACTGTGATATTATAATTGCTGTATTCAAACTAATGCGGATTTGTTATACACTCTCGACATGGATTACTGACCCGTGTCTTTATTTCTATTTCTTTTTATTGGCTCTTATCATAAAGCCTTTAAAAAAAAACAACATTTGTATATTTGTGAGAATATATTATCTTAGCGTCTCATAATCCAATGTATCCATATCCATATCAATTCTTTGACTTTTTCATGTGTTTAAATATCTTAAAACATCAATCTTGTCTTGTCTCGTGAATAACGAATTCATCACCTTTGAACGTTTTTTGTCCATGTTTCTATAAAATAATATCGTCACCTCAATTTACTTGTTTTACGTCCAGTTTTTGCAAAATTCGAGATGAAGCAAATATTTATTCGTCACAATTTCCGACATGTGAACCTTATTCAAAAAAACATAATTACGTTTGTTCCATGTCAAGCACTTGGATCCTATTCAAAGATCAGAAAACATTTGTTCCATGTCCAACACTTGGATCCTATTCAAAGATCAGAATACATTTGTTCCATGTCCAACACTTGGATCCTATTCAAAGATCAGAATACAGTTGTTCCATGTCCAATACTTGGATCCTATTCAAAGATCAGAATACATTTGTTCCATGTCCAACACTTGGATCCTATTGACTGATCGGAATACATTTGTTCCATGTCCAACGCTAGGATCATATTGACTGATCGGAATACATTTGTTCCATGTCCAACACTTGGATCTTATTCAAAGATCATTTTTGTTCCATGTCCAACACTTGGATCCTATTCCAAAGATCAGAAAACATTTGTTCCATGTCCAACACTTGGATCCTATTCAAAGATCAGAATACATTTGTTCCATGTCCAACACTAGGATCCTATTCCAAAGATCAGAATACATTTGTTCCATCTCCAACACTTGGATCTATTGACTGATCGAAATACTTTGTTCCATGTCCAAAGGATCATATTGACTGATCGGAATACATTTGTTCCATGTCCAACACTTGGATCTATTCAAAGATCAGAATACATTTGTTCCATGTCCAACACTTGGATCCTATTCAAAGATCAGAATACATTTGTTCCATGTCCAACACTTGGATCATATTCAAAGATCAGAATACATTTGTTCCATGTCCAACACTTGGATCCTATTCAAAGATCAGAATACATTTGTTCCATGTCCAACACTTGGATCCTATTCAAAGATCAGAATACATTTGTTCCATGTCCAACACTTGGATCCTATTCAAAGATCAGAATACATTTGTTCCATGTCCAACACTTGGATCTATTGAAAGATCAGAATACATTTGTTCCATGTCCAACACTTGGATTCTATTCAAAGATCAGAATACATTTGTTCCATGTCCAACACTTGGATTCTATTCAAAGATCAGAAAACATTTGTTCCATGTCCAACACTTGGATTCTATTCAAAGATCAGAATACATTTGTTCCATGTCCAACACTTGGATTCTATTCAAAGATCAGAATACATTTGTTCCATGTCCAACATTCTTTCAAAGATTCCATGTCCAATACTTGGATTCTATTCAAAGATCAGAAAACATTTGTTCCATGTCCAATACTTGGATTCTATTCAGAAAACAGATCAGAAAACATTTGTTCCATGTCCCATATGACCTACATGTACATCATTTCAGTTTACTGGTGTCTGAAATGTGAAAGACATGAATTTCACAATGTTCTATCTCCAACATCTGTTCAATCATTTCAATTTACAATATACTATGTATGCATATTATATAAATATATCAATGTATGTCCAATATCAAGTTGTTATTACTATTTGAATGAACTTTTTAGTAAATTATATTAGCCTTTCTGTATTTGCAACGAACTTATCAACACACACACGCATGCCAGTAGTGAAACACAATCATACACTTGTGATACATCTATCTGCTTGTGGTTACTGGCTTGCTGTTCTCAACGGCTGTATCTGCTGTCTGTCTATCTTTGTATGTCTGTTTTCCTATCTTTGTCTGTCGGTCTGTCCATGTCCCTGTCCCTGTCTCTGTCTGTCTGTCTGTCTGCCTGCCTGCCTGCCTGTCTGTCTGTCTCTGTCTTCTGTGTCTGTCTGTCTTTGTCTCTGTTTCTGTCTCTGTCCGTCCGTCTGTCTGTCTGTTTCTCTGTCTCTTTGTCTCTCTCTCTCTCTCTCTCTCTCTCTCTCTCTCTCTCTCTCTCTCTCTCTCTCTCTCTCTCTCTCTCTCTCTCTCTCTCTCTCTCTCTCTCTCTCTCTCTCTCTCTCTCTCTCTCTCTCTCTCTCTCTCTCTCTCTCTCTCTCTCTCTCTCTCTCTCTCTCTCTCTCTCTCTCTCTCTCTCTCTCTCTCTCTCTCTCTCTGCATCATTGTGTAACAAATAGCTTGAGTGAACATGCATTTACTTGTATTCAAACGGATTAGCCACTTTGTTTGGTAGCACAATTATGGGATCATGTTAAATATCATGATAATGAAAGTACAGTCGATCGTGTTATTTCAATAAAATGGTAAACCAGACCTCCATACATTCGAACAAAATACAACAAGAGTACAGAGCATGTTAAGGGTTGACGTGGCCATAGTAAAAACAAACTACTAGAGTAAGAGAATTAGTTTATCTACACATACAGATTTTCTTTGTTTTTACCTGATATTGTCATGTCAACGAAAACGTTCCATCATAATTCATATTATTTTTCAAAGCCCGTGGACAATTTTTTAAAAACTAGGAAAGGATCAGTTTGAATTTGTCTTTGCTCCTGTCTCATTGAATGTAGGCTAACATCAATGGGCAACTCACTAACAGTTAGTAGGAATATTGTTTTCAGTTCGGATGATGGAGGGGAGGGGGTGCAACAAAAATCCAAGATAATATTATGTTGTAGTCGTATTTTGACATGTGAAGGCCCATTAAGGATACTTAAGGAAGGAAGGAAAATGGATGGGAAGAAGAAAAGAGAAGAAGAAGAAGAAGAAGAAGAAGAAGAAGAAGAAGAAGAAGAAGAAGAAGAAGAAGAAGAAGAAGAAGAAGAAGAAGAAGAAGAAGAAGAAGAAGAAGAAGAAGAAGAAGAAGAAGAAGAAGAAGAAGAAGAAGAAGAAAGAAGAAGAAGAAGAAGAAGAAGAAGAAGAAGAAGAAGAAGAACAACAACAACAACAACAACAATAATAATAATAAGAACAATAATGATAAGAAGAAGAACTTGTATAGTGCATACCCACAATACCGGGATATGCTACATGCCCTTAACTCTTTTTTAATAACATAGAGATAATGTCAGTATGAGGTGAAAGGAGATGTGGAGAGACATTAAAATATATTGTTTTCAGTTGTGGTGACAGCAATAGTCCGAATAAAGTCGTCACGAGTGCTGGATATACAAAGCGGTCATTTAATACAAATTGTAGCAAGCACAGGACTAAGTGAATCGTGATACGTTAACAAACTACACAGCGATATGCAATAATAGTAATAGTACAAACATGTTACATCCAGGGGTATTACAAAGTACGATTATTAGATTGGGTTAATATTCGATACTGAGATTACTCAGGCAGGCGTGTACGGTACTGTTCCAACCATTTTTGATCATGATAATCTGTAGTGTTGAAAATGACGATCTAGGCTAATACAATTTTACTCAAAGACGGGGAAACAATGGAATTTACATAAATAAACGTCTCTTCTGGTAGAAATATATATATATTAGATGAAAACGATTTTGGAATCATTCAGAACCTATATAGCAAAATATGGTTACTGTTACTACTCTTAGTTGTCTGGCAACAGAGCCTTTTTGGCGAACAAAGAATGACCAACTCAAAATTAGTATAAAGATGTCAAGGACAGTGTATTAATAACATAATCGAATATAATACTGTAGTCACTAATATGTCTGAGTCTGTTGACACGATTCCCATTATTCAATACGCAAATGTTCAAAAGTTAGTACATGTAGTAGTAGAGTAGTAGTAGTAGTAGTAGTAGTAGTAGTAGTAGTAGTAGTAGTAGTAGTAGTAGTAGTAGTAGTAGTAGTAGTAGTAGTAGTAGTAGTAGTAGTAGTAGTAGCAGTAGTAGTGGTAGTAGTAGTAGTAGTAGTAGCAGCAGCAGCAGCAGCAGTAGAAGTAGTAGTAGTAGTAGTAGTAGTAGTAGTAGTAGTAGTAGTAATAGTAGTGGTAGTAGTAGCAACAGTAGCAATCTAGATAACAGAAGGATAAATGATAACAAATAATGATAACAACAATAATGATATTAATTATACCAACACTATCTATTGTTATTATTAATTTGATTATTATTAGTATATTATATTATTATTATTATTATTATTATTATTATTATTATTATTATTATTATTATTATTATTATTATTAGTAGTAGTAGTAGTAGTAGTAGTAGTAGTAGTAGTAGTAGTAGTAGTAGTAGTAGTAGTAGTAGTAGTAGTAGTAGTAGTAGTAGTAGTAGTAGTAGTAGTAGTAGTAGTAGTAATAGAAATAGTAGTAGTAATAATTATTATTGTTATTATTATCATCATTATTATATCATTATTATCATTATCATTATTATTATCATCCTTATTATTATTATTATTATTATTATTATTATTATCATTATTATTATTATCATTATTATTATTATTATTATTATCATTATCATTATTGTCATTATTATTATTATTATTATTATCATTATTACTACTATTATCATTATGATTATATCATTATTATCATTATTATTATTATCATCATTACTATCATTATTATTAATATTATTATTATTATTATTATAATCATTATTATTATTATTATTATTATTATTATTATTATTATTATTATTATTATTATTATTATTATTATTACCCGATACCCTCATCGTTGCACAAAGTATTTGTTGAAATTAACCGGCTGCTCACTAGTTGAATTGCCTCCACAATGGACTACACAATGGACTACACAATGGACTACACAACGGACTACACAATGGACTACACAATGGACTACACAACGGACTACACAATGGATTACACAACGGACTACACAATGGACTACACAATGGACTACACAAAATTTGAGGACTTGAAAAACTTCTCAGTGAGGAAATGCCTTCTTCCAAAGAGCCTTCGAAAAAAAGGGGGATCCGGTAGGCCAGAGGCAAGGTATCGGCCTCTCAACACAAAGGCCGTTGGTTTACAAGGCAGTCCGGGAAAAATATAAAATCATTTAAAAAAACGAAATCACCTTAAAGTTGTGGATGTGGGTAAATCAAATCAAATAAAAAATTCAAAGCCTTCGAAAATAATTGTCAATAGGGATGGTCGAGACAGATACTCAAAGGAGCTAACTGTACATTTTCTTCAAGGGAAGAAAATTCTTCATGAAGCACTGTTGCGATTCCTGTTTCTTTTTCAGCCTGATCCTACTTAGTTTAAGAAAGGCTTTCAGTCATGTAAGTTTTTTTTAGTTTTTTTATCACAAATGCATTTCATTTTATGCAATAGACATTACTTAACAGAAACAGTGACAGTGTTCCGATTTCATGCATGATTTTTCGTCGTCCAAGATTTGAACTTCAATTTCGCAAGCGTCCTAAGCTGATACTCTTTATGTTTACATTTTGAATGTATAAAAAACCGGCACTCCTTATGAATTGATTTCCCGTTTAGCCCAGAAGTAAACTACTAAACCTCAGAATTAAAGGGGTAGCTTTACGTAGTAATAATATGATTAGTTTGACCACCACGTGAAGCTGGACATAATACATTTATGACAATGGTTTTCAAATAACAAGAGATGTAAATTCTGTTAATTTGTAGTATTTTCACCTCAATGTATATAAGCCTAAGATCCTCTAATGGCTGAGAGCGTTCAATTTGTGAGATTAGGCCCAACATATAATACAAATATATGTACAATGTATTATAATCTCTAATTCTAATGGAAATTGTCCCCCTTCAGATTGGAATATAGAAGCGATATAAATATGTGAAGGGAAGAATCCTCATCCATCATGTGTAAGACCAGACTCACCCAGTAGTATAAGACAGATAACCACACCACCCAGTGACCAAAGTGGCCGTAGAAAAAGACTCAAGAGACAGCCGGTGACAATAGAATCTTTTCTTGGGCGGCTAGTTGCGCACTTTCATTGAAAAGTATTTCGAGAAGATAAGATAAGATAGAATATGTCGTAACACTGTGTTGAGATAAAGTACTCTCATAATACAGCCACTCGAGCTTGTAAACCTCAGCACGAAATAGTGTAGTATCTAGATTGCACTAGAGAGAACGGAACTGGAACATAACATTTATTAATCCACTGATCACTGATATCAAAGGATGACGAGGAGAGACAAATGCAGGCTTTCGAGACCAAGTACCTGGAAACTGCTCCACATCTCGTACTCGTAGAGAAAGCACAGAGACTACAAGTATTATTCTATGTGTCGCGGGTACGGAGCATGGCGACTGAACTCGTAGGCCGTCAAGAACCGCTCTTGGCAACAGTCACACGATGTACACTGTGTTGTGGTTTGGTCATGTAGTGAGACACAACACGTTCTCAAAACTGTGACGAGATAATGGAAGGTGAAAGAGTTCAGCGTAGTAAAGTGTATGTGAAGACGTTCGGGACTTTGGCAACTAGCGGAAGATTTAAGACGTATGGTTAAAACATTCAGAAATAAATGATTTACCTCTTAGATTAATGACCGCTACTACTACGTAAAAGTGTACTACTACTACTACAAAAAATCTACTACTACTACTACTACTACTACTACTACTACTACTACTACTACAACATGGAAGTCTACTACTGTTTCTACTACAATATAAAGTGTACTACTACTGCTACTACATAAGGTGTACTATTACTACTACAACATAACGTCTACTACTGCTACTACTACTACTACTACTACTACTACTACTACTACTACTACATAAGGTCTACTACTGCTATATTACAGTACTACTACATACTGTCTACTACTACTACTACGACTACTACTACGTAAAGTCTACTACTGCTACTACAACAACTACTACTACTACTACTACTACTACTACTACTACTGCGTAAAGTCTACTACTGCTACTACTACTACTACTACTACTACTACTACTACTACTACTACTAACTACTACATAAAAGTCTACTACTACTACTACTACTACTACTACTACTACTGCCTTAAGTCTGCTACTGCTACTACTACTACTACATAAAGTCTGCTACTGCTACTACTACTACTACTACTACTACTACTTAAAGTCTGCTACTGCTACTACTATTACATAAAAGTGTATTACTGCTACTACTACTACTACTACTGCTTAGAGTCTGCTACTGCTACTACATAAAGTCTACTACTGCTGCTACATAAGTCTACTACTACTACTACTACTATTACTACTTACAGTCTACTACTGCTACTACACGCGTGTATTACTGCTACTACTACTTAAAGTCTACTACTGCTACTACTAGTAGTACATAAAGTGTATTACTGCTACTACTACTTAAAGTCTACTACTGCTACTACTAGTAGTACATGGAAGTGTATTACTGCTACTACTACTTAAAGTCTACTACTGCTACTACATAAAGTGTATTATTGCTACTACTACGTAAGTCTACTACTACTACTACTGCTACTACTACCAGTGTACTAGTGAAAACAAAAAGAAAATGTTTTTCTATACAAAGTTAAGTTAGTGGTACGGAAAGGTCTGCAATAATTTAAAGTATTACTATTACATCACTACTCAAGGCATTTCACTTCCTGCAGTTTTGTTTTGTTTTTAAGATTCCTTGATAAATAAATAAATAAGTATGTCTTCACACACACACACAGCACACCGTGTGTTTGAACATGAAACATTAAAGTCGACAATTCATACGGGTATCGTTGATTTTTAAAAAAACATTTGACCTTGTTCTTATTTTATTCTTTTAGTTTTGTTTAAATTGTACTCCCAATCAATCTATGTTCTGATTTAATATAATTATTGTATTGATGTTACATAAAGATAATCAGCAATGGTAAAAGTTGCCTTATAATATTATTTATTCAGCAATGTTCCAAGAAAAATATGGCAAAATGCTTTAGCATGGGTTATCGTTTGATCTGTCTCTGATTAGTATACTTGTCCCTCTTTACCAGTGAAACAACTTTTTGTTTGTTAATGAAGTATCACACCTGTGTTATTGAAGCAGTCAAAATAAAAACAAAACAAAACAAAAACCAAAAACAACCCCGCTCCCCCTCCCCTTGAACAAAACAACCCAACTCAAAAAACGAAACAGCAATAACGATGATTTATTTACAGCAACAAGCAAAGTAACAAAATAGTAATAGAAACAGTGAAACAGCAACTTCAACAACTACAACGTTAACTACACTACAAGACATTGTCCGCCTCGTGTGTACATATTTCATTACTGTTACTGTTACTAGTGTTACTAAGAATTGTCATCCCTTTCATTCATTCATCATAGTCATAGTGTCAACACAGTGGTCCTGACTTATCAGAGCTGAACTGTCTTTGCGTTGATGCATTTTCTGTCATTTTTATGACTCAAATCATTGAGAGCCATGATTTCTCCTATCGTTACTATTACTAGTGCTGCTGTTACTACTACTACAACTACTACAACTACTAGTGCTACTGTTACTACTACTACTACAACTACTAGTGCTACTGTTACTACTACTACTACTACTAGTGCTACTGTTACTACTACTACTACTACTGCTATTACTACTACAACTACTAGTGCTACTGTTACTATTACTACTACTACTGCTATTACTAGTACTACTACTAGTGCTACTGTTATTACTACTACTACTACTACTACTACTATTACATGGACACCATCTCGCTCTCGATTTCACCTTATCGTGTTTTCCCCCCATGGCATTTGTGTAGTAATGTATTAGTATTACTTAGTTTAAGTTTTAGTATAGTGTCAAGCAAGTTCTCAAGAGATGAATACAGACATGAGATACCGGTACACGTAATACCATCAAAGCCCCCTTGGGAACAAAGACAAATCAAATATTGTACAAGAGGCGCTGCAACTGAACCGCAGTGTAGTGAGCTTGTTCTGTAGTCACGATAACACTACTGGTCCAAGCCGCACGGCTGGCACAGGTGGGTTTTTTTCCAGCGTTGCACTTTTTTATGAAAGGTACTTCACTCAACTTTCCTCACTTGACCCAGCTATAGGTAAAAAAAATAAAAAATCTTGTCAGTGTTAGTATGAAAAGCCTTACAGGCTTATGTACTGTAGTGTAGTGTATGCTTCCCAGGGAGTTGAGAAGGACTTTGAATGAAATGGCCTGCTTGGGAATAAATGATGTAGTCGGTGAGCCTGCACTTGTGCGGGGGATACAGACTGTAAATCCATTTTTAAATACAAAGGAACAGACGGAACAAAATCTTTGGGCATCAATCGACGTTCCAAACATTTGATCTTTGGTGCAAATTAATAATCCAATTTTCAAACATTTGACCTCTGGTGTGAATGTGTAACCCATTTACAAATGCTTGACCTTTGGTGAGAATGTGTAATCCAATTTATAAATGTTTGACCTATGATGTGAATGTGTAATCTAATTTACACATTTGACCTTTGATAATTTTAGTGTATTGTTATCCAATTTACAGAATTTGACCCTTGATGTGAATGTGTAACCCAATTTACAAACATTTGACCTTCTGTGCAAATTTGTAATCCAATTTACAAACATTTGACCTATGATGTGAATGTGTAATCTAATTTACATACATTTGACCTTTGATAATTTGATGTGAATGTGTAATCCAATATACAAATGTTTGATCTTTGGTGCAAATGTGTAATCCAATTTACAAACGTTTGACCTTTCGTGTGATTGTGAATTGAATGTATAACCCAATTTACAAACGTTTCACTTTTCGTGTGAATGTGTAATTCACTTTACAATTACAAACATTTGACCTTTGATGCAAATGTGTAATCCACTTTACAATTACAAACATTTGACCTTTGATGCAAATGTGTAATCCACTTTACAAACGTCTTTTGATGTGAATCTAATTTACAAATGTTTGACCCTTAATGCAAATGTGTAATCCAATTTACAATCTACCTGTGGTGCGGATGTAAATTACAAATGTTTGACATTTGTTGGTGTGAATGTGTAATCCAATTTACAAATGTTTGATCTATGGTGCGAATGCGAAATCAATTTACAAATGCAGCAATTCTCTAGTGAGTGTCTCAATGTCAATACCATTTACCTCAATGAGAAAGAAAAGCAGCAACAACAGCAGCTAAAAAGAATGACTACTACTACTACTACTACTACTACTACATTGTACTTCTACTATTACTATTAGACCATTGATATTAAAGTTAAATGACTGTGAAATATGCCCTTAATGCCTCATCATACCAATATTCAAATTTCAAGCATGTTTTTGAACGTTGTTCTTATGACTGACTTAAGTGGAAAAACATGATCACCAACACCCCATAAGGGCACTTTCTGTTCTCAACTTCCTTCAAATTAAAAGGAAGTGAGGTGATCAGCTGTTGGGTATAATTACGATTTTTAAATTATTTTTTTACGATATTGGTTTATTATTCAAAGTAAACAAATACAGGCATGGACCTATAAAGCGGACATTGTACTACCTAAGTATCATAAGATATTTTTCATGAATGATTAATTTTTCATTTAGAATGTATGTAAATATAATGAATTTATTATCCTTGTCATGTTGTGACTAGCAATACCCATTCATACGTATATAAATAAATAACGTTGTCCAATTTCTATAACTGTAATGTTTCTCCGATATAAATTATTAGATCTAGACATCATCTTAATCTTCTTAGCAAATTGCTTTGTTCAATCATTTCGGTTACAGCCAGGATTTATTTTAGTTTGTTCCATCAAACGGATACTTCTATATATATCCCTATTGTCACTCATGGAATAAATGAATTTGTTCATTCTGTTACTTAAAGCTTCATCTTGTGTTGAAATTATTTCAATGTTCTCAATGATTTGATTGTAAATTCAAAAATGAGTATTTGATAAAGACTGTTAAAGGCAATATCGTAAATAATGTTGATGAAAGCGACAATAATAATAAGAAGAAAAAGAAGATTAAGAAGGGGACAGCAACTCAGTCGGTTGAATGTCAAACTGCCATGCAGATGACATAAGTTCGACCTCCAATCCACCCTCTTGGTCAAGGCAGATGGATCGACACCTAGTCCCATTGGAGACGGACAACAAAAAGGAGGTCCTGATGTGCAGATCACAACACTCTGTGGACGTTAAACATCCCTTGGCTGTTAAAAGGGCAGTCTGGGCAAAATTAAAATATCCTACCAAAAACCTCAAGATCACCTTAGCTGTGGCTGTGAGTAAAATCAAATCAATGTATGCCTAGAATCAACACGTTACCCCACACACTGAACAGTGAATATGGAACTTTATTTCAATTCATTGAAATTTGTATACACTTATATTTTATATTACTATTATAACAATATATCTGTATCATATTGTATGGCGCCCAGTTACTGTTTTGATATGTCCATGTGTATCTTGTAGTAAAATGTCATAAAACGTAGAAGTTTAAGCTCTATTTTGTTTGTTTGTTTCATTGGAATTTCTACTGTTCACCATATGTGATGATCTCAGGGTGAATTCATAGAAACAAGTAAAATGAAAGATAAGGGGAAAATTAAAGAGGAGATGCATGGGACCTACCAGCAGCACCTGCCAGCCACAAACATTTAAGCTGTAGAAGATTTATGGAAATTATGCTCATACACACACACACACACTATAAACTAATATAAAAACATTGAAGACAAAATACAAAAAACAAACACAGTTGAATTCTATATATACAGTACAGCATGGCTAAAATTTATTAGTTTAAAATCATCACTGGAATGACAAGAAGACACTCATCATAAGAAATGCTGTGCTTGTGTTGAGATCCAATCACAAGAAGTCATAGAGATATCTCATCACATCAAACTGCACTGTTCTGGAGAGGACAACAAAAAACATAAAATATATATAAAAATATATATATAATTATGAGTTGGTTGATCTTTGTTCGCCAAAGGCTCTGTTGGTAGGCCACTAAGAGTAACCATATTTTGCCTGGCTCTGTTGACAGGCCACTAAGAGTAACCATATTTTGCCTGGCTCTGTTGATTAGCCACTAGGAGTAACCATATTTTTCCTGGCTCTGTTGATTAGGCCACTAAGAGTAACCATATTTTGCCTGGCTCTGTTGATAGGCCACTAAGAGTAACCATATTTTGCCTGGCTCTGTTGATAGGCCACTAAGAGTAACCATATTTTGCATGTAGGCTTTAAATCATCCCCAGATTGTTTTTGTTTGAGAAAACATGCTGCCAAAAGTGACGTGAATTAATGCTAACTTCATTGTTTCCCCGTCTTTGTGAGTATTTATTTCATTCAGCTAGTCCACCACTTTGAACAGGTTGTTAAACAGAGTATTTAAAAAAGTTGGAATAGTACCTTCACGTCTACCTGCATAACTTCAGAATTGAATATTAACTGATCTAATAATCGTATTTGAAACACCCAGGGTGTAATATGCTTGTAAAAATATATATTAATCGGCTCCTTTGCTTGCATGTCTTTCATTATGTAATAATGGTAAGTGTCCAGGTCTCAACCCATAAGCTTATCAAGCTTCTAGTCCAGAACTTTTAGTGGAGAGACAGTAAGAGTTCAGGCATTAGTAGCAAGTTTTTAGCTTCATTGTGATGTTGGTGGCCGAGTACTTATGCTGGTGAACTTAAGATCATGAGGTCCCACGTTCAAATCCTAGCAAAGCTAGGTCTGTTGTTGGATGTTGTCTTCACTTAACTCGCATTTTCCCCACTCAACCCAGGTGCAAATGGGTACAAGCATTAGTTTGGGGTAAAAACCTGCATTACACTAGTCTCCACTTCATGCAACAGAAAACAGGTTAAGATCTGGCTCTATGGGCCATTATGGCCTTGAAGGAACTTTAGCTTGATCGAAATTGTCCACATCCATTATACACAGCGGTCTTAGGGTGAATTAAGGGGTAACGGCACAAAAACAGACGTGAATAAATGAATGAAAGGAAAGAAGTTGGACCTAACAGTAGAGACTGATGTCGTTGCAATTTTATGTTTGTGGAGTTGTAAAGTTCCATCAGGACCGTTACGTACCATAGAGCAGGAGCGTATCCTGGTTTCAATAGCGCGACGAGAACAGGTGATGATAATCACCTCCCTGGCCAGGAATCTAGTCTGAAGCAGATTTTTGTTTAAACTCCCAAGCTAATGATTGCACTCATTTGCAATTGGGTAGAGGGAAAAATGCGTGTCAAGTGTCTTTCCCAAGGAACACAATGTCGGACCTGGCTTTGCTAAAATTCAGACCAGGGACCTCCTGATCCCGAGTCCGGCATCTCAACCATTCCCGCCACCGACGCCACACCCGTGCTTTAAGCAGCTTATGTTTATGGAGTTGGTTGAAACCTAATTGAATTGCAAATATATCACACAGGCTAGTAGCAAAGAAAGTAAAGCGTACAAAATTTCAGGATAGATGGAAAAACATTTATGATCCCCCAAACCCCATCCTAAATAAGAACCGGGTCATAAACACCATTGAGAATAGACTCAATGGAAACAAAATTAAAACGTGTAAAAACGACACAAAACATAGGACGTTTTGATTGTTTTATTTATTATAATTATCCCATCCACCGCATATAGTGATCTCAGAGGAAATAAGAATAAGACATGTGAAAGAGTGAGAACGAAAAGTAAGGCTTACCAACAGCATTCTCAAATCGCCCACTACTGTATTATATTATTAATATTATCATCATTATTATTAGTATTATTATAGAAGATATAATTAGATTTCCTCTCTCTCTATCCTCTCCATGAAATCAAACCAAACCAAAAATAACCCCCCCCCCAACTACTTTGTTTGCTTCATTGAAATTTACTACCTGTCCACCATATGTGTTGTCCTCAGGTTGATTTAAGGGGGAAGCAGCGAGATGAAAGATGAGTGGAAAGGAAAAGAAAGAAAGAGAAGTAGGACCGACCAGCAGGGCCTGTCAACTGCTCACCCCTCCGACTACAACAAAACCAGAACCAAAAAACACAGAAGTTATGAAAAAACAAAACAAAACAAAAGAAATCACAACCCTCCCACACCCACCCACTGAAAAGGCCCTACCTGTATCCTTCCTGATACTTGCAATCAATCAGAAATAAAAACAATCCCCCCCAACTCGCGTCATTAAAACATGGGACAAGACTTACCGTGAGATTGACTGGATGAAATCAAGATCAACAATGCATTTATATTTTGGTGTGGCAATCTTATCTTCACCTCCACTTTGTGACAAAAAATGCAAACTGACCAGTGAGGAAATCTAAAAATAACAAAATTTGAACTCAAATTTTTAATATTGAGACAAGAAAGTTGTAGCAAATAAATTGAGAATGACGGCTGACATGACAAATATAATATGATGAAAGCAATAAAAGGAGGTTACTTACTGAAAACAATTTTATCACTTACCCAAATAAATATATACATGGGGCAGAAGATTGGCAGTGATTGATTTGTTGGCATATTGAAAGGGTTTTCATTTGGCTTGATTTTACCGAATCCATAGCTGTGGGTTTCTGTTTGGATTCTTAATTTTACTCGAACTGTCTAAAAAACAGCTAAGGAATCTATAACGTAGACAGAGCGCCGTGATCTGCACACAAGACCTCTTTTTTATCATCCGTCTCCGATGGGACTAAGTGTTGATCCATCTGGACTATGGGGGTGGGTTTAGCTGAAACAGTCAATTCAAATTAAATGTTTCCACCTGTCGGGGCTTGAACCCACGATTTCTGGTTGAGAGGCAGTTCAGGCAGACACCTATACTCATCATGTCCGTCTTATGAGTGAAAACGTAAGTCACATACAGTTCATAGTCAGAAAGGTACCCAAAAACATCATTTTTTTTAAAAATCCGAAGAAAATAGAAAACAAGAAACAGCTTTGATATCTTTGCAGAAGAATGAGGACTAAAAGACATGAGAAAAAAGACTTATTACTCACTTTACAATAATTTCTATGGACAAACCTTAAGGGGAGGAGCGGGTTCTGAGAATGCCATTGTTGCCGAAAATGGGACAAATCTAGTCTATCATACTAGTGGATAGAGCAGCTCATTCCCATCATAATGATATCATGAAAGAAGCTCAGTATCGATTCTTTGAATTTATACGATTTTTTAGAAATGATACAGGCCTAGCTTTAAACACAGCTATTATACAATATAAGCCAGAAATATTATCTTAAGTATGGCAAGTTAGTAG
This sequence comes from Doris montereyensis, assembly GCA_037039925.1. Classification (NCBI taxonomy): domain Eukaryota; kingdom Metazoa; phylum Mollusca; class Gastropoda; order Nudibranchia; family Dorididae; genus Doris; species Doris montereyensis. The sequence continues at coordinate 154,716 of JAXRKP010000956.1, read as the reverse complement.
TAATTTTGATCGCCACAAATGAGCTATCCGAAACAACCTTATATGAGGATCTATTATGAATATTGTCTTAGATTGGCCCAGGAGTTACGGAACATATTCCGCGCACTTATTATCAAAAGGCACAATCTCAAAATGAGTAAAAAGATGATGTTTCAAAGTATTATTCTACTCTTTTCTTAAGTTTATGGGAGAAAATGTATTCAAATAACAGAAAATAAGAGAAAATACGAATGTCTCAAAATGTTATTTTTGGATCGTTTTTTTCTAACTTAGCTCGCATTTTTATCCGATTGACTTGACATTTGGCACAAACCTTGCTTTTGATGTATGTAATAAAAGTATGCGTCGTTAGATGTTATTTTGTATACTTTCCAAAAATGAAATTTTTAGTTGAATAAAAATGGCTGTAAATTGTAAACATTTTATATGCAACTTTCAACACACCATAAAACTAAAAGTTTGATAGACTTGTCCAAACCCATGCATACTTTTGTTCTATAGATGTAAATGAAGGAGTGTGCAATTTTGAGACACATCCCAAAATAATTGATGCAGATTTTACATCTTGAAAATGCATGTTATTTTTAGCGTCATAAATTCAATATGGCGGCGGTGCCATGACAAAATTTGACAAAATTTGACAAAACTTGACAAAAACCCGACAAAATTTCAGTTTCTCATATTTTCTCCTCTAATTTAGATACGTAGAACTCAAAAATCAAGGTCCTAGTTGGCGTGCTCTATGGGTTTTCAAAATGGCTTTCAGAACCCACTCCTCCCTAAACAATTAAAAATAAATAAATTCAAATCATGTGAAACGTCACTTCTTCAATTTAATCAAATCTTTCTGTCATAATTTAATTTCTTTGTTCTAATCCACGAATCCTTAAAACAAATTCAGATTTCCATTCCTCCTCCGTTTTTCCTTTCCTTTTTGATTGGGTCTGGTGGCACAGGTGGCCTAGTGGTTAGGCAGTTTGACTTGGGTCATCCCATCCCCAGTTTGAATCATGGAGATGCTAGGCACAACGTTGCATTCCTTTCTGCCTATCGACCTACGTGAAAAGAGGTACCAGCATCAGCAGCAGACTAAAAACCTGCAACAGACTTAGCGTCTTCCTTTCCAGGAGTTTATGTATTATCACCTTGATGCTTCACATTATAGAAACCAGGATATGCTCTGGCTATATAAGCTGTAACTGCCTTGAAGGAACTACTTGCTAATTTTCATCTGATCTACGAAAATATGCTGTGGTGCTTGTCATACACAAACACAACATATGTTTGTTAGCTTTTAATCTTTAAAAGAAAGCAATTACATTATCATAGCTGCCAACCTTTTCAACTTGAAAAACAGACTCTGACCGGTAAACTTATTCTAATTTCCACACAGCCTATCATATTCCAGAATAAATTAATTTGAATTAACCCCTTTAAGGCAAATAAAAAAGTCTGCATATCAATGGCCTTTCTGGCAAAGCGTAACAGTAGTTTTGGAAACTCACAATAATGTCTCTAAACTTTCACCCTATTGAGTCTCTGCCATTGATTCAAGGTTTCCTTTTATTTTTTAAAAATATAGCTAGCCCTCATATATTATGTACTTTTCAAGGTAAATACAGACTTGCAGACTCAATGTAAAAAATACTAAATATGTTTTGTTAGTCATTGGTTGACAGCTATGGAATTATTTACATCTTCTTACCTGGACAGTAATGAGAGCAGATGGAATGACTTTACCCTCCACAATGGAGTAAAATATGGCCATCAGTCTTTCCAATGAGAACAATTTTGGACCTAACAAATGGCTGCTCGTCTGTTGGGGGCAAAGATAGAAAGAAAGTTGTTTTAAAAAAATGAGTCAATCAAAAATTGGCAAAACGTGCAAAGGATTTATGGGGCAGGAGATGTGTGCATGTGTGTGTGTTTGGGCAGTTGTGGCAAGCGGATCAATAACATTAATGCACACTAGTAAATAGATGCTCTCGTCATTGGTAGCTTGACTTCATAGTTGAGTGAACTTGTCACTTTTAGTCTGCCAGACAGACAGAATGCGATCAGCTCTCTTTGATCACCAAGAGAAAATCTGAGAAAGGTCTTGTGTCACTTTTACCCATGGAGATCACACTCTGTAAGACATGCGTATCAACCAATAAAAAATCATTCCTAGTTGCTGAATATCTTCACTATCCCACCCCTTGTTGTAGTCTTGAGCGAGTGAAGACTGTAACAGATCTATGAGAAGAGGTTAGGCCTATTGGGGCTTGTTCACAAACCGACGAAAAACAAACAAAAACCTAAACAATAACAAATAACTAACAAAACAAAAAAGGTTATTTCCAAACAAGAATGGCAATTTAAATACAGTAGTTACTGCCTAAATGCCCGCCACCATAATGCACATTTCTCCTAAATGCCCCCAATCTCAGTGAAACCAATTTTTTTCTACTTAACTACCCCTCTAAATGCCCGTTTCAAAACCAATATATGCCTGTTTTATCTGCTTCCTAAGCCATGGGCATTTAGGCGGTAACTAATATAATGTACTTGGAAATTTTTGTCATCCGTGGACCATGCATTTTGGCGGATACTGCTGTGCCTACTAACCACACCCCTCAACCCATCTAGGAATCCAGGCACATAGGTTGCTGGGAAAGAACATACACCCATGAAGATCTTATAAACACAGATTTTTCAAACAGAGTTCTTTCTCCCTTCAGTTCTCAAATTTTCCTTTTGTTTCTATCTAAATTTGTAAAAATATTTGTTCCTTATTATCAAATATTTCCCTCCTTTGGCATACTAAAGAAAGGTTAAGAAATTTTTAGATATGAATTATACCTTTCAGAGGTTGTCAATTCTGTAAGATCACTATAACTATAATTACAGACACAAAACAACATACAAAAAACCAAAAAAATACACAAAAAATAATTGAAGAGGTCAGTTCAATAGTGTGCCTATGACCATTTTCGTGAAAAACGAGACAATAGACAGAGAGATAATCCTAGGGAATAAATGGAAGTCATGCTTCCTGAAAAGTGTAAAAATGATACGATGAAAATACATCACGTTTATAGCCGTTTGAATCTTGTAATTCCCAAAGCCAACAGTGCCGAAGTCCATGGTTTCTGGCATTTTTCTCCTAATGATGTAATTGTGACTCAGGCACACCATTGAAATGACCACTTTCAATTGCTAAATAAAAACGTGGAAATAACACAACCTTTTCTCTTCTTAAAAAAAGCCCCCAACAAACTCAAACACATTATAAAAGAATAGCGCTAAGATAGAGAAACCAGATTTGTTTAACATACCCTTTCATTCTTGTGGACAATCTTGGCCCGCTTCGATATTCTTCCTGAATTCTGTAAGCATATCGTAAATTGACACATTGACACAGGGTGAGTATAAGCACATATTTTGACACTAAACATGAAAACTTATCAATTCAAATTAAAAGTGAACATTCATAAAATTGGTACTGGACGACAGAACTCATAATTGTTTACCTTGGCAAAAAACCGCCGGTCATATTTCATTGGGTTATACGACGCTAGATAAGCAGCAATCAACAAGAATTTGGAGTAGTATGGAAGCTCTACATGCATTCTTGCTGATGTCGCTGAAACCAGACAAAGAAAGGTACAAGATCTTCAATACCATGGTGAAAAACGTTAGGCTTTTTTAAAATTTGAATATAAACGTAAAATAATGTGGAACCAGCCACAACTATGAATAAATTAAAGATGGCTTTTCTACACACTAAAGAGTGATCCTTGACTTTCATCATTTTAATTTCATTACCAATTTATAACAAAATATCAAACAACATTTCAGGCAAAATATTTAAATGTTCAAATAACACTTCATTATAGAATTGTTTTGTTTTTTATATATGAAACATTTTTTTACGGGAAAAACATAGGGAGATGTCTTCTTAAGTAATGATGTCATAATACATTTTCTTAAAATAAAATATAAGAAAAAAAACCCATGTGCATGTTACATGGCATGAAAATAACCAAGCACAAACATACGAATACACATATATCTTTAAACATGAATTACAAAATCTCATACGTTTGACATCGTCAGGAAATTATTCAAATAAGCTTCTTGCATCCTCTCCCACTGGTGGCTGTCGAACAGATAGAATATGAAAACAAACAATGATCAGGACAAAAATGCAAGTTGAGATAACGGTGGCACAATTTTCAAGACCCTAATAAAATTTAACAAATGGATGGCATGGCCTAAGCTAAACATTCTCTCTAAGGCTATTATTATAAAATGCATGTCAGAACACCCCCCCCCCCCCCCACCATATCTTTGGATACAACAGTGAAATGAGATACAGGGTAGATGTGCTCAGTAAAAGCAAATTCTGAAAAGTCTGCGAATAGATTTTCAAAATCAGTATGAGCAAAAGGAGTGCAAATGACAACCGTAAAAGTAAAAGTATTAAATATGAGGCGAAATAAAAAAAACTTCTTCGTTTTTTTCAAAACAGCACTTGATATGGCAAAATTATCTACAAGTGCTGTAGATACTGTTTTCATCTGGGGGATTCGGTAGTCCAGAGGCAAGGTGTCTGCCTGTTAACTCAAAGATAGTGGGTTCAAGCTCCGCCAACGGCTGAAGGATTTTCTCATGTTTTTTTTAGAGTAAACCCTAACGTCAACGTCAAACCTACCTTGTCCAGGTCATGGACCTCATCCCCTTGTTCAGGTAGATGGAAACTCAATGTCAACCCCACCACCTTGTCCAGGTAGATGGATCGACGCCTAGTCCCATCGGAGACGGACGATAAAAAGGAGGTCCAGTGTGCAGATCACAACACTCTGTGCCCATTAAACATCTCTTGGCTGTTTACAAGGCAGTCGAAGCAAAATTAAAAATCCTACCAAAATCCTTGAGATCACCTTAGTTGTGGATGTGGGTAAAATCAAACAAAACTATTCTTATCTTGTGAAATCTTTCAGTTCACTTGGCAAGGGTAAAACCTACAGGCAAAAAATTCTAGAATACTTGAAAAGGAGCAGTCTCTAAAAAAGCAAAAATAATCCGTAAAACAAGACTTCTAGTCTAAAAATGTATTTGCTTCCTTAGTGTCTATATGACTTCAAATCTGAGAATTATTGCTAAATAGTTATTTTATATATATATATATATATATATATATATATATATTTTATATATATATATATATATATATATATACTCATGGTTCAAATTCAACTCCGATAGGGATCGACAAAAATGTGAATGACCGTAAAAATTGTGGCATTTTAACCCGAGTTAATTCAAGTTAGTATTTCCCTAACTTTACTATATCTTCATAAACCTGATAATAAACAAAATTTGAAACATAACTTAAGAAAAGAAAAACTACAATGGAAGGGTCATTGCAGCTCACGTGGCTGAGAGAATCCAAAAAATATGTTGAAAATACAGTAAAATCCATTTAAAACACCAACTTTGGGACCAACGCAACATTGGCAGTATAATGAAAATGGTGGCAGTGGTAAATAAATTATATACTATTTTATTCTTATATGGGACATAACCATGTTTCTCCAACCACTAGAGAAAAAATGATATGTTATCTCCCTTTAGATAAAGCATGGAATGTGTATCCCCCCCTTTATTACGCATTAGCCTGCATTGTTTTGTACCCCACTGTCCTTTACAATCCGACCCAATTTGTGATTACAATGTAGCCTACACTTTCTGTATAGGCCAGTAGTACAGTGTGGTGCTGCGTTCCAACTCAGTTGTTCAGTCAAAGCCAGTAATTCAACAAAGAAGTTGGCACGCTACTAGGCCTACATACTTTATAATATTGCAAGGGACACAAAAGGGACCCAAAAGCTCCAATGCTGATATCATGTCAGACGTAATACACACCAGGTAAAACTGTGTGACTAAGACGGGTGAGGAATATAATGTTCTAATCTATTTCCTTTAATGCATTAAAAATTTAACCTGAAACTTGTTATAGAGTCCATGAAAGATCTTATCTCGTACCTTGACATTTCTCTCAAATAGACGCTCTGTAAACTTTTCTTCAAGTGTGGCTCCACATTCTTCCACAATTTCCTCGTTTCTGTTTTCGTGGCTAAAAAATAAAATGGAGATGGACAAAAAATAACAAAAAACAGGACAGACTGACATAAGAATATTGTAGAGAAAACGATAAGTTGGAAGAATTATAGACTACCTCATTACTAAATAAAGCAAGTTTACTGTGGAGCTTTTACATAAACAAAGAACTAGTGAAATGAATATACGCAGTTCACGTAAAATAAATGGTATGCACATACTTATCATAGCTACCAACCTCTGTAATTCAATTAGAAAAAAAAACACACAAAAAAACTCAAACTAACCCTTTCTTGAAATATGGCCTAGAATATTATAAAAACATTGAAAATTTAATTTGAATTGAATTAAGCCCCATTACAGTAAATGAAAAAAAAAACCATGTCAATCACGAAAAGTGACGGTAGTTTTTAGAACTGAGAAAGGCGTCTTCAGTTTCTTCCGGACTTCCATCCCAATCTCTTTAGTCTTGGGGTTTCTTTTAAAGCAAAATACAGTTAACCCTCATATGTACTATTCAAGGTAAATACAGACTTTCGTACCCAAAACCAAAAAACCCACAATAAATACATATATGCATTTATGTCTCTAACAACCCCCCCAAATCACACAACCCACCTTCAAATCAAATCTTTAAAAAATATTTAATTAATGTCCAATTGAAAAGTCTTGGCCACAAATGTGGATAGAGAAGGAAAAAGAATGGTCAAAACAATAAACGGCATACCTGCACCCGAGTTGATTGGCTCCAAGAAATATCCCAAGTTAAGTTTGACCTGTTGGAAATTGATAGAAAAAAATCTAAACAAATTTATAAATAAAATGTAAAGCCATTTTAAAAAGTGAATAAATTAATTCAATCTACAACATATTAAGAAAATGGAACCTTCAATGTACAACATAAGCAAGAGCAATTACTTCCTTTCCCCCAAGGTGTTATGTCCCTTAAAGCCAAGATCGTGACACTAAGTTCTGGCTGTATAGGAATTACAATGTCATTAATGTTTTCCTAATAAGAACAGTCACGAAAGAAAACCTTTCAAAGAGATTTTTTAATTGTTTTGATTTTACCCACATCCACAGCCAAGGTGTTGGGATCTGCAAACAGGACCTCCTTTTATCGTTTGTCTCCAATAGGACTAGAGATCGATCCACCAACCTGAACCAGGGTGGGGTGGGTGTTACTTGAAAAAAAACTCTAAAAAATAACTTTCAATCGTCAAGGCTTGAAGTCACAACCTTTTGCCTCTGGACCAAAAGGCTCTTAAAACTTTCTTGATTTTTTCAAGTAAAACCACCCGCCTGGTCTAGAGAAGTTGATCAAGACCTAGATTCTAGTTCAATGGGAGACCGATGATAAAGGAGGTCCTGTTCGTTTAATAGAGAAAAACCACAGGGAATTAGAAATAGAAGTTGATAAAAAACCCAACAAAAAACAAAAACAAAAATGAGGATGGTTAGGTTACGTCCTCTGAAAACCAAACTCTAGCACTGCTAAAAGTGGAAGCTACAAGGAAAAGCAAGGAGGAAGAGAAGGACATGAGTAACACGGAGATGAAATCTTGAGAATGACCTTGAAAGAAGCAACGAGTCCCAGAATAATCTCAAGAACTCGGCGAAAGACGAGGAGGACGGAGAAAGTTTGTTTGTTGTCTCTGTCCTGACAAGCATTGATTATGAAACGTTTATGTCTAGGGCCTCTGATCTGTTCATGTACCAGAGGAAGCAATGAAAACTAATTACATCAATTACATCAATGTGTGTAATTGTTCTTTGGCAGCAAAGCCTTTTATAAGTCTCTAACAGGACTCAAAGACATCAAGATAAGCAGTCTACCATAACCATAGAATTTCTATGAATCCATTTATTCTTCAATATCTGTGATGTAACTCTTTACTACATCAAACATTGATATGTGATATTGACAAAAGGTCATTGAAATTCTCCTGGCCTTAGTTTATGTCTACTTGAAAGATTCCTATTGGTGTTTCGGTAAATTGTATTGATTGATTTGTTGAAACATGAATAAAGAGTTAAATCACATACTATGTGTTTCTATGCCAAGAACAACCTTTACAATGAGTGTGAATGACTGATTTTAGCTATATTTGAAATGAGTCAATTTTACACGGTGTATTTAGGTTTAGAAATTTGAATATTAAAATTTGACCGAAGCATTAGTTTCTTTTGCTTTGGTCCTCTATATGACTTAGCCAATTTAAAAACACCAAATTTGTGTACTCCAGGTTAACTTCTCATTCTGAAAAACTGTTGAAAGAAACACGTTGTCAGCCTTGACACAGTATATCTGTTCACATAAATATTTTCAGGGAGGCCTAATATAATATATAATTCCTCCACTTAACTAGTATCCCTAACGTTGGCATAAAGAAAGAATACATACAGAGTGTCGAAAGTCGTTTTTTCAAAATGTATTCTTTCTTATACAACTCTACTAGTAAGGAGGAATTATATTATATTAGCCCTGAAAATATTTATGTGAACAGATATACTGTGTCAAGGCTGACAATGCCTTTGTCCTGACCGACGAACCCATAACAATTTTCTAATTCTTGAAGAACGGGCTATGAACCAATTTTTCATAATTGCTGCTAAATTAGTCGCCAAAATTTTACACAAAAAAAAGAATCTAATTTGATTTTTTTAAAGAGAGATTTAAATTTTCAACAATAAACTTACCAAGTGCCTCAATTCTTTTAAATCATGACACAGAATGCTGAAGACTGACAGCACAATATTAACATACTGGGCATACAAGTCTTTATCACACGAACTCGACAGTCGAGGCAGAGGATAGCCTGGAGCTGTTCTGAGAGAAATTTACAACAAATTGTTAGAACACAGAAAACATGCATCTACTTAACTCCCACATTACTTTCTATGAGAATTGAAAATAAATCATTAAACGGAAAATACAAAACACTGAGAAAAAATTATAGTTAAATTGGATGTGTAATAACAATACTGAATGGACAAACAATGAATAATCAGAAACATTAAAAATGGCTCAGATAATCATAATAAACAAACGTGAAAAAAACGGTTTAGAACTTAAAATTTCAAATTTGCATTTTGGCAGAATTCCTGTAAGTAGTGGATGATTCTTATCTATACCTTTTAAAACCCCTTTCCTTGAGATGAGCAAATTTATAATTTAAGACCAAGTATTGATAACATGTATTCCTTCGTCACTAAACACTCAAATATATTGTGGTTCCACCCTTGGTCAAATAAGAATTAGTTCCTGAGTATGATTTTCAATATTTACCACATCATTTTTTTTCCTTCCCAGATTTACTTCTCACTTTAAATATCTGAGTGACAGTTGCTGTGCGAGTTAAAACGCAAATAAAACACGATGGCAAAAGACTGAGGGCAGAAGAAATCTATGGGATCTACAGAAACTTGGTATCTTACTTTTGGTGTAGTCAGGAAAATGTAAACAAACTGGATCCCAAAATCCTGTCCGAGAGTGAAACTTTTCCCATATAACTTGTGATATGAAAATGGTGCAAATGTTCAATGAAGTCTGGGGAGACAGGGAGCATAGTAAAATATTTCAATATAGCTTTTGATTTTTATTTCATTTTACCTACATCTATACTTAAAATGACCATGGGATTTTTGGTAGGACTAAAGATTTTGCTAAAACTGCCCTGTAAACAGCCAAGGGATCTATAACATGCACAGAGTGTTGTGATCTGCACATGAGACCTCCTTGTTATCATCCGTCTCAATGGGACTAGGTGTCGATCCACCTACCTGGACCAGGGGGTAGGCTTTAGGCTAGACCCACACCGATATCAGACCCGGCGGTCAGACCAGATCCGACAATTTTTTGCCGGCTGCGTCGCCCACACAGCCACCGGAAACCGACGGTCGGACAACACCGTCTTTTAAAAAAATGGCGTGTAGCAGGCGGAGAAAGTTGCTGTTATTATTGTGGTTAAGAAGAAAGCAAACAAGGCAGCATCGATCTAGACGATTTTGGTTCCATCCCGTACAACAAAAGAGGAAATCTCTTGGCGAGTTCCATCATTTACATCCCAACTCGTTGAAGACAGTGAAAGATTCATAAAATATTTCCGCATGAAACCAAGTTCTTTCAACGAATATCTAAAAATCTGTAAGAGATGCATTAACAAAGGAAGAAACTGTTATGATGTAATCTTTTTTTTATCGTAAATTGCTGGTTTATGTTGGACGCATAGAATGAGGCCTTTATATTCCATGGTTGATAATGATAGATTATCAGTTCTGAGAAAAAATATTTACGTCACCACCACTTGAATTATTGATTGCGAAAATGTTATACGCGGTGGGAAAAGGGAGATTATTTAGAGAGGAAAAGACCCCTATAATTATCTCCCCCTTTTTCCCGACGGTTGGTGTGGAAAGAACACGTTCACATGTGAATAAATTGTAGTTTTCAATGATTTTTCAATCTGTATAACTTAAAGAGCATAATGTTTATAACCTTTGTATATCATGCACTATATAAATATTTAAAATTATTTTTATACAAAGACAAACAAATACATGTATCATTTCGTACGCACCAGCTCCTGGAGTCGTAGAAATGCGGGAAGAAGGTTGTGATGGGCATCCCTTAGTCTTTCTGCCTTGTCAAAAATCTGAAGGAAAGAGAAACCATGTACAAAAATTTTGAAGAAAAGAGAAACTATAAAAATAAAAAGTCTTAAAGGAAAGAAAAACCATGTAAAAAATCTTGAAGAAAAGAAAACTATGTCAAAGACTTTGAAAGAAAAAGAAACCATGTTTTTAAATAATCAGGTTGATGGGTTTTAAAATCAATTTCGTCATTTTTTTGGTTTCATTGAACACATAATTATGACTTGTTGCTGTTTCAACTTTCCTCCAGAAATACGGAAAATTGAAAATGTACATCTTTTTACTGATTGCGTGAATTATATAAAACAAAACTGATATTTATCAAAATGTAATAAGACTGAAGTTTATTGTGTTAAAAATGTACGGCTATAAGTCACGTTTTGAGAAGTAATTAACAATTACATGGGTTCTGGGTTTTTAATGAAACATATTGTACATCTTTCTTAGACCAAGGACAGTGGACAGGTAGTAAGTGGATGTAAGCAGTGGACAAAAATAGGGGAATAATTACTTGATGCTTAAGTCCAAAGTTAGAGGGAATAATCATTTGATGCTTAGGTCTAAAATTAGGGGGAATAATTACTTGATGTTTAAATGTGAATTAGAGCTAGACTACTTTACTTCAAAATGTTTATATTAATATAAACTTCCAATGGGGTTGTAATGCAAAGAAATCATGGATGATGGCTAGTGGAATTCCAGATGCACTTGCAGAAGATGTATAGAAGTACTACACTAGTAGATATTTTAGTGAATCATAATTTTTATGAAAACACAGAACACTAGTAGTACTAGTAGGCATTTGGGTGAGCCTAATTTAAATCAGAATAACAATAAAAACTGAAAAAGAAGTAATTCAAATACAGAGACAGCTTATCAGGAAACACACAGGAAAACTTCTATGGCAAAATTCAATCTGCTTTATTTGTATTAATCGGTAGACTCCTTTGCCACATTCAAACACGGGTCAACAATTTCTCAGACAGTGATATCAAAGTTGCAAATTTACAAGTTTGTTTAAGATGGCTTACAAATAAAAAGTCTCATTGCAGAACCGACTGCCAGATATAAATTCTGAAAGAGTTCAACAAAGTCTGTCATGCTGTCACAGTGAATGCTATGTGTGTCGTCGTCCTTGTTCTTTAAAACCTCCTCATCAGGTTTGAGTGAGGCTTTCTCAAGACATGACTGTACACTCCTCAGGATGTGTTCCATCAGAAATCTTGTACTCACACATTCAATGCAATTGATGAGGACATGAGGTAGCTATAAACAAAGAAAATAGATATAATATGGAGGATAAAATCATTATACTATATAGCCCTTTAGTTAAGAAACTGTAAACGAGAAAATGACATCTTAAAACACAAAAATTCAAAATTTATATTCGAGAAATGTTCATAACAAACAACTCGACCAGTCTTAAAATAGCACGAACACAGAAAATTACTGCCGTTCGTTCATTGTACAAACTATTATCGTCTGGAACCATCTCACAACTTCTGCCTCAACTCAACTTCAGCTGATAAATCCAGAGGTCGTCTGATATGACTGCTCAGTCTATAAATAGGCTGCTACTACCCCAACCTCGGCATCTGTAGTGTACGGCACAGATACAAAACTCAACTCCTCATCTCAGATATTTCATTTGGATCTAATCACTTAAAACGATCAAAGTAAAATCATGTTCTGTGAGGCTTGTGCTAGTATCAGAACTCTGTTGAAAGGTAGCATTTCTGGACTCTGCGAGGAAGGGAGGGAGACACTGCACAGGAAGATGTGCTGTCTTTTTTTGTTCTCCATAACTAACTGGAAGAAAAGGTCGCTGATAACCTCTCAGATATTTTAAATATAACAAAACATTTGATTGATCTAAAGGTTCACTTTTATAAACGTTAGGTAAGACAAGCTACTCAAGGGTGACTAAGAGATACGGGTAGAGATATTTTTAACAGTTTAAAAGCAGCCAGTCATATTGTTTCATATCATAAACACTCAAATTTTGCTATACCGCCAACTGTTGTGACAGTGGTAACTTGGCGTTATAACAAAAACGTCCTTTCAGTAACAATGAGGAAGATAATCAATAGTTGACTAATCAAATAGAAAAGAAAACCACTGACAACATAATGAAGGCCTACTGCATGTGAAAAGGCTATAGTAGTATTATGTTATATATTATATATAAATGTAGTAAAAGTAAAAGAGGGATCGCAAGTCTCTTATGTAGTCTAGAAGAAAAACCGTTGACAGAAGCATCCCTAACTCAAAATGGATTAGCTTAGGTTATGACACAGTTGTGAAGTCTAATTATCACCACTCAATTGGACCCAATCATAGCCATGCCTACCCCTCCAAGCTATAGTGAAGATGACCATATCTGAGTTTATGCTGATGCTACCCTTCATTCTGCTGACATATAGGCCTAAGCAGTGGACAACAAACGCTGTCTAAAAACCTTCATTACCGGTACCATCATTCTCATAAAAAGTAAGCCTTGAGTCACTAGTGTTAGGGTTACTTCTGTAAGTGTAAAGATTGGGAAACTTAGCTCTGTCTAAGACCTGCTGATGATATCAATCTGTTCAGAGACAACCCCTGAAGCACTTCAAGAAGGTTTACAAATACTCAAGAGCAAAAGTAAGTATAATACTGTTTTAAAGATAGAGTGTTTTCCTTAACCATGAGCATTACACACCAAATAAACCGTCTGGTAGTGAATTTCATAATATATAGACTAGTGAACTCAGTTTACAATTAATGTATTAATGAAGCTGTAGTGACTATTAGAGGATTCATACCTGAGGTAAAAAATTCTCATTTTTTTTTAGAAATCTTAAGAGACTACACGTCATGAGGGAAAGAGCACCATGGTGATAAATTGTTAGTACTAGAGAGCACAGCTAAGAGCGGTCAAATGGATGGAATCAGTCAAATAAAAATAGTTGAATCCTTTTTGTTAACAACAGCCATGGGTAATTTTCTTAATAACTAACAATTCTTAATTATGAAGATTTATTACCTTAAAGTGAGATAAGAAGGTCTGCAGAGTGAGTGATTTGCCAGATGAAGGATGGCCATATATAAAAAGAGATCCAGGTGTGAATTGATGTCCCTGCAATGTAAATGAGGATAAAACAACAATTTGAAAGTCACATATTTATCTTAAGAAGTGATTTCCTGACATTGGATATATATATAAAGATTAATAGCATATCACAAGAATGATAATTTAGATAAACTTAGCATCGCGTTTAAATACGTGACAATGACTTATAAATAAAGTAACATACATGTCATAGTATTCTTACACACCTAATTCTACTCATCTATGAAACCAGTGAACTCTCATGATTTTTATTTGATTTGATGTTACCCACATCCACAACTAAGGTGATCTGGGTTTTTTTGGTAGGATTGTTGTTTTTAATTTTACCCGGACTGTCTTGTAAATAACCAAGGTATCTTTAACGTTTACAGTGTTGTAATCTGTACATAGGATCTCAATTATTTCGTCTGTCTTTTTTACAAATGTTATAAAACTTACCTTTCCACAAAATGAATTCAATCTTGCAATTTGTGTTTCACGACAAAGAATGTTGTGATCCCTAAAATGACTCCCAATAGCATCAATGTGTTTCAATTGCTTGATGTCCGCTTGCTCCTCTGAGGATGCCATTCTACAAACTTTAAAAAACGTTAAATCTGAAAAGAAATGTCAAAATTGGAGAATCTTAAACATGATACATATATTAAAATTTTTTCTTCTATCACATTTTGCCAAAAGTCGAGTTTGCTTTAATCTCAATTCGTTCCCACTATCAATTTAATGCTTTCAAAATTCTGCACACAGCGTCAAACTCTAACACAAAACCCGACCTCTTAGGTGCAGGTAATAGCCAATGGGTCCCTTGGGTAATGATCGAGCACCTACTGAAATGCGCCAAAAATTGCACAACTTCTACCCTTTCTAATTAAGGCATAAAACCCTTTTTCGGCTTAGTTATTTTTCAACTCAAACGCTAACATCTGCTTTTGTGTTCATTTAGGTTTCATCGTCAACTCTGGAGTTATGAACTGTTTTCCAATTCCACCCACTTTTTCCAACATGAAATACAGGTTTATTTATTTGTTCAGTCCTTCCCATTTTCTGACATGACATGCATGTTCGAGTCAACCCTTTTCGACAATAGTATCAACGGTTTACCTTCTTTCTTTTGAATACATGAAGTTAATTACAATTATTTGTATGTTTAAAAACGTCTAGAGTACAAATGGTATTGGGCAAATTCTATAATATCGATCGATGGCTAGCTAAAAAATGTATCCTTCCCAATAATAATAGTATTTCTCTCTCTCTCTCTCTCACACACACACATTACGCATGCACACAAACACCTACACATGCTTAATATTGCGAATGGATACTCAGTGCAAAAAATAATATTAAGCATTTGAGGCAACTTTGTTGATAATACTATTATTGTCGATCTAAAATAATGCATCGCAAGTACTATCGTTCTCTCTGTCTCCCTCCTCTCTCTCTGTCTCCTTTGCTTTCTCTGTTTTTCACACACACACACACCACACACGCACACTTGCTTAGTATTACCTAATGTGCGAATGTGTACTCATACGCATATATATATATATAATATTTTGCCTAAATGTGAGTCAATTTTGCTAATACTATATTTCTTGATCGACAGCTAAACAATGTATGTTGCGTATACTATGTTTGTCTGTCTGTCTCTCTCTTCTCTCCCTCCCTCTCTCTCGCTATGTGTCTGTCAAGGTGGCTTATATCGTAGTGCTTGTTAGTTAAACAGAGCTAGCTTCGTCATTTCAAATGAAACCTCCAATGTGTTTTCGTCATGGGGTTTACAAATGTAGTGAGATGAGTTTCTGCCAGTTTGGTAATTATTGCAAGTTCGGTTTTGAGATTTTGAAATTTAAATTCATATTGTCCGCAATTAATTTCAATTTTCCTAGACCAACTTTGAGCTCTTCTTGCGTAATAATGAACGATGTCTTGGGTATAATTTTTGCTCCCAATGGAAAAGCACTCAGTTCACACTTGGTGACCACACGCTTATGACATTCAGACTAATAAATATGATGAAAAAAGAACAATATAATATTGTCATTTAATTGGTATTTCCGCAACTGTTGACAGGTAAGGCTATGCGTTGCCTTCTGACCGGCAGCTGACCTCGGTCAATGTGACCTAACTGGCGGGCAGAAGAAACTAAGAGGTACGAGTTTTCGACGCCGTGTACAATACTAAATCTATAATTAGTATAATGTGTGGAAAATTGTTTCTGGTAGCTAATCATGAAGATGCTCCACTGTGCACTTTGACAAAAGGTGGAATAAGTTTATTAAGTTTTTAATAAAAGGGAGTCACTAAGTCAAGCCTAATTTTTTTTACGGTGTTTCTCAAACAATCATATAGATCTAGGCCTATCAAAGCCCAGCAGGGATTCTATGACGTACAGAGATACAATCTATACAGAAAGTTGAGGTGCTTTGGTCTGGGGATGATTAGAGATTTGAAAGGGAGTTGAGGATTTTACATGAAATGGTTTGCTGGGGGATAAATAATGGACAGTCGGTGAGACTGCATTGTGTGGGGATACAGACTATAAATTATAATTATAATAAATCCATCTTTATCTTTTACACTTGAAAAAAGGCACAAAAAAGGACTCTCCTGATATTTATTATTAATTAAATGTGACTGACGGTAGCAGCATACTAATATGTAGATCTAGATCTATCTATACAATATAGACCTAGTGTCTCCCATGCACAACACATCATAAGCATGCATATATATATTATGTATTTGCATAGCCAGTAAAAATCAAATAGATCGTTTGGGTGATCAGTGTGCTTGACTTCGTTAATCCTCCCACTCAGTCACTTACTAAATAAAATTTATAAATCGATAGGGCCTATAAATAATAATGAAGGCTAATACCAAGGACTTGGCTAATACATATAGAGGATAAAGTATCATACTAAGAAGTTAGTAACTGAACCCTAACGAACATGTGCCATTACTGCCATCTAGATTCTAGATCTAGAGTATTATAAATCTAGATCTAGATCTAGAATCTAAGCTATTTCTAGAAAAAGATGCATCGAGATGTAAACATGCAATTTTAGGCTCCTAAGCTTTAATGTGAATACCTGAAACAATAACATATAAACATAGATTTTAAATCTAAATTAAATCTAAAATCATTGGTCACCACGTCTTAGTGCTTCTTGGAAGCTGTGTTAGTGGAAGAAAGTAAAGAAGGAAGTTCGGCAACGAGAAGAAACGAAAGTAGAAATCTCGTTAATTTCCCGCGTTGTGTCAACTAGTATCTAAGATTAACTTCCCCTTGTACAGCTATATTTTATAGAATATGATTGGTCATCGCTTTGTCATTCATTGATAAAGGGTGTTTCCCCACATTCTGCCATAAACAAATCCTGTGTTCGATTCCTTATCTTTTGTATTCCTTTCTTTCTTCCTTTCTCTTCATTGCAAAGATTACAGGTGTATGCTTTCTGCTACCAATCAAACTTGTATGTCACCACACAAAGATTCTATAATATATTATAGTATGAGAAGTTTGTACAATTAAAAAATGTCATTTTTGATCGATCGTAGTCAACTAAAAAAGGCGTAACGTTTGTAAGATAGGCTGCCATTAATAAAACCTGTAGACTTAGATAAATGAATAAACCTTAAGCCAAAATAAGCCAAAGAATGAGAGAAAATAAAGGAGTGAAAGATTCTCAGCCAGTTTTACACACTGAATTGGGGTACAAATAGCTCAGAGATTAGGCCCTAGCAAAGGACCCTTTTTTGAAACTAGCGTGTCAACCGTGGTCGCTGGAAAAAAACTGGTAGGACAGGTTTTCTCGTGACTGTTCTCGTCACTCCACCTCTCATTCTATTGAATCGTGTGTAGATCTATATTTAACGGATTCCAAAAGGAACTGTGTTGTGCGCATGGTCCCACTAACTCAACAACAGGACCTCACCCATCTCAGCCGAATTGCTGACTGGAGACAAACTGGACAGTCAAGGGGACAGCCAAGTTTATTGTTTTGTTTGAGAGATTCGAGGGCGGATCTTTGCTCGCAGATCTCTGTCAGGTAAGGTTGACATTCGATATTCTGCCGTCCCCGTCTTTGCTTTTTCATCCCATAGCACTTCATGAAATGTATCAGAAGAAAAATAACCATTTGAAATTATGTCAATGAAATGATACATTATTTGATGACGCATGTGTCATTAAAGAAAAATGAAGATTATTTTTTTGTTTGAATAACATGAAATCAACCTAAAAGGCCTAATGAAAATATCAGTAGATGAAATAGGCTTTGATTTATTCGTTGTTTTTTTAACGGGAGGTTTTGTCGGACAGGTCCTTGCGAAAAAGTTGTTGGTGTCACTCGAAACATCAAGAATGTTTGACGAGAGAAGAGAACGAATTGCTCTTGTTTTCATTCTGTACAATCTCGTTGTAGAATTGTTTAATATGTTTTCGCTGATAACATAATTTAAACGACATAAATTGCACATATTCGGTTGTCTAAATTATCCTTTGTCACTAGGGTTGAGTTTTTCTCTCTCATCGCAACGCTATAAAACTCTATGTACACACCCATCTGCAGTGTGTGGAGAGTATGGTAGGTCCTATTGTTCGTTTCTATAGAAGAAAAAGAGAAATTCGGCTCCCAATATAATTATAAAATATAGTCCTTGGGGTATAATTATGGCTTTGTGATCTAAATTCTTTTAGATTAGCAATTCATGTTCGTCGTAAGGTGTGTACCGGGTACCTGAGGGTGAAAGAGAAAGATTAAGACACGGTATAGAGATTGAAATCTGAGTAGCGTCGGTGGCCGAGTGGTTAGTATGGTGGACTTGTGATCATGAGGTCTCGGGCTCGAATGCTAGTAAAGCTAGTTCCAGTATTGTGTTCCCTGACATTTTCCCATTCAACTTAGATGCAAATGGGTACCGGCACAAACATTAGCTTGGGAGGAAAACCTGCATCAGACTAGCGCCCTGTTCAGGGGGTGATTAGGCTATTATTACCTGTTCAGTTTCATGCTATAGAAACCGGGTAAGCTCCGGGCTCTATGGGCCGTAATGGCCTTGAAGGAACTTTACTTTAACTCTACACTTAAGTTTGGCATTTTCAAGATATCTTCTGTTCTCTGCTTACCAAGATTTTTTTACAGAAAATATATCCTAAGCCATCGTCATGTAACAACGTATTACATTAACCAATTCATATTCCTCTATAATCAGATCAAATGGCATGTCGCTTGTTTGTGAAGATGTCTATCCCGTGTTGATGTTAATACGATGAAGTCGGTGTTTGCTTGTACATGTACTGTTTCTTGTGTCTTCTGACTCTACTTACTTAAAAAAGATTGTACGGTATACCAAACGACGTTGATGACATTTCGAATACAAGAGTAAATTTATTATGACTGAAAACGTGTATAATACAGATCAAAAACTGTTTAATGTCTTACCGAGTCTTCACGCTGAAACAGTGTTTAGAAAATGTGCTGTGCTGGCATTATATTTTCAGATTATATTGTTGTTGATATTGTTTTCTTTGTGAGTATTTTTATCAATAAGTCTCAGTGATTGTTGGGTTGAAGTGTAGTGTATGGAATACCATTGTAGGTAACAGCATGAGTAGGAAAATGGAGCTCATTTTGAGATTGAAGATGGTTTCTTTCCTATGAAATGTTCTAAAATGAATTTTGGTCCATGAAATAAAATACAACACAGGCATGTTATGGTGGAGTTGGTATTCCAGCAGTAGGTAAAAAGTCGGACTCAAAACCGTAAGGTTATGCATTCGAATCCTGATTTCGCTACGCCTGACTTACTTCTTTGGGAAAGACGATAATATAATCCATTTCCTCACTCGACTCAGCTATTAATCTTAAATAGCACCAGTCCAGTTCTATTTTCACGCGACAGAAATCAAGATAACGTCCAGCTATCCACCAGCGTCTGAGCCACTGTGATGCAATCTTACTTAGTCACCATTATAGGTAATGTATTATTGTTGACACGAAGATGTTATTGGTCTTGACTATTACGAGAAAAAACATCAGGACTCTCATCCCGCAATACATTTTCTTCCCTTTGATATCATCTCATTATTGGATTGTTGTTTCCACGCCCCCCCCCACCTCTCAACCCAACCCCATCCCCAATCTAGGTCTTCAAGATGATGGACCCAAAATTCAATCCCGAAACGGCTAAAGTTTACTATTTTCGTTACATGCGAGAATACCGTGCCGTGGCCGTGTTATGGGCCGTCCTCACCATCATTTGGTGCATTCTGAACGTCGTTGCTTTCGTACAGCCCCAATGGATCGGCGACACGGAGGAATCTGAAGGCTACGGCCATCTTGGTGTCTACGCCCATTGCGTGCCAGACTACGGAAATCAAAAATACGTCTGCTCCGGAGATTTCACCGATTTCGACACGATCTTGAATGATCCCTTCAAAGCTACAACATTTTTCTGCGGATTCGGAGCACTGTTGATGTTGATCTGTGTGGCAGCGTCCTCCTCTTCTTCTGTTTCAAAAAGACCGCCGTTTTCATCCTGTGCGGAATCCTGGAATTGATCTGCGGTAAGTATCCTCTGTCTCTCTGTCTATCTGTCTCTCGTCGCTATCTGTCTGTCTGTTTATCTGTCTGTCTGACTTTTCGCTGTCGTTGTCTGTCTGTCTGTCTGTCTATATGTCTGTCTCTCTCTCTCTCTCTCTCTCTCTCTCTGTCTCTCTCTCTCTCTGCCTGTCTATCTGTCTCCCTGTCTCTCTCTCTCTCTCTCTCCCCTCCCTCTCTCTCTCTCTCTCTCTCTCTCTCTCTCTCTCTCTCTCTCTCTCTCTCTCTCTCTCTATCTATCTATCTATCTATCAATCTATCTATCTATCTATCTCTTTCTCTTCATGTGCATGTCCGTTCTTCTCTGTCATTCGATAATCTGATGAAGCTATTATTGCTAATGTTCTTATTTGTGTCCCAGTTGTTAAGACTTTGTATGTATGTCATTCTTTTTCTTCCTTTACTTTTTGTTCCTAGATCTTGCTTTACGTACATGCATTTAGTCACTCTAATCATCCATTCTTGTTTAGATGCTCATTGAATTTCCATTTGCCTTTTTCTTACGTTACTTATATGTAGTCTTTTTGTCTTGCCCTGCAAGGGCCAGGGGCTTCTCATTTGACTTCCTCTCTTTCCATAATATTCTGCAATACTCTAAGGAGGAACCACATTTCTACCTCCTCTAATCTTATTTGTTTGCTAATGGACCAGTGTTCACAGTCGTGCATGAGCGCTGACCACATATAGACCTTCAAAACTCTTATCCTTGGTTTCATTGTGAAGTTTTTGTACTTCATACTTACGAAGAACAGAAGTATAGAATAATATAGCAAACAAGAAGAAATAAAATGACAATGTCGAAATGGGTCCCTGCATTGGTAAAAGTCCACGAGCTTGTTTGCTCACACTGAAAGTTCCAGATCGATTTCACTTACGCTTACGTGAAACAATTATCGTAATCCTCTCTTGCAATAGCCCTCGCTTACACTTACAATCTTTTTAGCATGAAAATGTAGGCATTTTAAGAGATGAACTATGAATACAGGGTTTTATTTTATTAGTTTTTTTGTTGTTGTTGTGTACATGTAATATTACATGTTTTAAATCTCTCAACCTTCATAACTCAATTGAGATGAAATCTCAAATCATTTACCTCGAAATTAACCCGTCCCATCCCCTCCCTCATTTTGATCGTAGGTAAACGAGGTACTAACTGAATGACACAGCCAAATGGCACGAATCGAATAATTTATGACAAACTGCACAAGACACCACTCCTCCACCAAAAATAATGTTTAAAAAGATTATTCAAGAAATGTTGAAAGTACGGCCCGAATCAAAAAATAAAAACAAATACAAAACAACAACAAACAAATAAACAAACAAAAACAGCCAATAACTCACACCAAACAACAGCAACAAGGAGAAGAATAACAACAACAAACTGGAAGGAAACGACGATGATATACAACAGAAACCAACAATGAAAGTTTTATAATCCCATGCAATGATGGCCAAACATACGCACTCAACCTGTGACTTCTTACATGGTTCCAAAAACACATGCACTCAACCTGTGTCTTCTACATGATTCCAAAAACACATGCACTCAACTTGTGATTTCTTACATGATTCCAAAAAAACACATGTAAAATGACTTACATGCACTCAACCTATGACTTCTTACATGATCCCCAAAAACCTATGATGCCCACTCAACCTATGACTTCTTACATGATCCCAAAAACACATGTGTATCACAACAAGTCAGTATTGAATTCGACAAATTTCTTTCGATCAATCAATATATCAATCAATCAATTGATAAATCCATAACGTTCGGATTCTATATTAACTCAATATATTTAACTTATGCGTGAATAGCAGTGCATGCCTGCGTGCGTACAGTGTGTGTATGTGTGCACGCGCGTGTGTGAAATACACACACACAAACACACACACACACACACACATTATTGAGAAAGTCGAGATGGCATCAAAATGCCACAATTTGTTTATGCTTTGGTTGACACATTTCAGCTGGCTTACAGTAAGTAAAAATAAGAGTTTATCCGTTTACATAATAACAGATTAACCTAATGCCACATCTACACATAATGTCATCTTCACCTCTCGATTACATCTCCACTCCCATTTGGCTTTCTTCGCAATGCATTAACTTATTTTACCGACTAATTATAAACTACTACATAATTGTACTACGATAAAACACACTGTGCCCTACACTGTGACAATTACATAAATATTCTTCTTACATGTACTTTTATAACGTATTCGACGCTTATAAGTTGGAGGTTTTGCGTGTTTCTAGTAAATTGCAAACTTGAATGACTTTTCCTCAATCCTTCAAAGTTCTTCGATAGTCTTAGGATACAAGAATTCGAGGTTCAGCGTTCTAAATGGGCTTGAAAAATCTACCCGGCTTTCTATGGTAAAAACCGTTCCACACTCATGATTTCACAGGCAGGCTGGATTTATCGTAGTCCTGTTGGATTATACACGTAAGAACACTCTCCCCAAACCCTATATCCGGTACAAATTCATTTCCGTGATCACCACTTATGGTGGGCGGGACTATCTACACAAGCTAAACATCTACCCTTGATCCATTTATATATAGTTTTTTTATATTATACCGTTGACCTTTTTAGTTCACTCACCATTGCTCCAGTAGTCTGAATGTTTTTTTCTGAGTTATCTCTGCCTCTCTGTCTATGTCTCTCTGTCCATCTATATATACGTCTGCCTGTCTGTCTGTCGTCTGTCTGTCTGTCTCTCTCTCTCTCTCTGTCTCTCTCTCTATTCTTCTTACATGTCACCTTCCCTCTTCCCTCGCTCTCTCTCTCTGTCTCTGTGTTTCTCTCTCTCTCTCTCTCTCTCTCTCTCTCTTTCCTCCTCTCTCTTCAAGGATCTCTCGATCTCTTAGGATACAGAACCTCTCTCTTCTTTCTTCTCTCTCTTTCTCTTCTCTCTCTCTCTCTCTCTCTCTATTCTACTCTCTAAAAAACTCGTCTCTCTCTCTCTCTCTCTCTGGATTCTCTCTCTCTTCTCATGAAGCAGAGTCTCTTATCACTCTCACTCTCTCTCTCTGTTCTTTCTCCTTTCCTTCTTTCTTTTCTCCAGGTTGTGAAGGAAAGTTGCCAAGTAGCTAATTGAAGCAGAGTTATTGTTGTAGTTGTTTCTCTTCGTGTTCTTGTTCTTCTTGTCCTGATTCTTCATCTTTTCTTATTATTGTTCTCTTTTTCACTTCCCATAATCGTTTTCCTCCTCTTCCAGTTTCTCCTCTTTCTTCAATGAAACAGAATCCCCACTCTCCATTCTTCTTTTTCTTCTTCGTCTTTCACTTTTTTTCTTTTTCTTCTTCTTCTCTGTCTTCTTCTTCTCCATCTATATACGTCTTCCTGTCTGTCTTTCTTCTTCTTCTCTTCTCTTCTTCTTCTTCTTCTTCTTCCTTCTTTTGTCTTCTTCTTCTCTCTCCCTCCTCCGTCCTCCTCCTCTCTCTCTTCTCTTCTTCTCTTCTTCTTCCTCTTCTTCTTCTCTGCTTCTTCTTCTTCTTCTTCTTCTTCTTCTTCTCTTCTTCTTCTTCTTCTTCTTCTTCTTCTTCTTCTTCTCTCTTCTTCTTCTTCTCTTCTTCTTTCTTCTTCTTCTTCTTCTTCTTCTTCTTCTCTTCTTCTTCTTCTTCCTTCTTCCTTCTTCTTCTTCTTCTTCTTCTCTTCTTCTTCTTCTTCTTCTTCTTCCTTCTTCTCTTCTTCTTCTTCTTCTTCTTATTCTTCTTCTTCTTCTCTTCTTCTTCTTCTTCTTCTTTCTTCTTCTTCTTCTTCTTCTTCTTCTTCTCTCTTCTTTCTCTTCTCTCTTCTTCTCTCTCTTCTTCTTTCATCTTCCATTCTTCTTCTTCTTCTCTCTTCTCTCTCTCTTCTTCTTCTCCAAGGTTGTTCTTCTTCTTCTTCTTCTTCTTCTTCTTCTTCTTCTTCTTCTTCTTGTCTGATTCTTCATCTTTTTCTTGTTGTTCTCTTTCTGCTTCCATCGTCGTTTCTTCAATCGAATCAGAATACTTCTTCTTCTTCTTCTTCTTCTTCTTCTTCTTCTTCTTCTTCTTCTTCTTCTTCTTCTTCTTCTTCTTCTTCTTCTTCTTCTTCTTCTTCTTCTTCTTCTTCTTCTTCGTTTCTTCTTCTTCTTCTTCTTCTTCTTCTTCTTCTTCTTCTTCTGTCTTTTCTTTTCTTTCGAATGTTTCTTTTTCTTGTTGTTTCTTTCTTCTCGTTCCACCTTCTGTATTCTCCCAACCACTGACC
>JAXRKP010000956.1:110000-120000 GCA_037039925.1 Doris montereyensis | reverse complement strand
AATGTATATAGATATAAAGTGAGATATCATTGCTTTGATTTATGAACAAAAATATGTTTCGCCTGTGAACATTTCTGTCTCCATTCAATTTTAATAGCCTTTAAATTGTATTTCTTACTTAAATTTATCTTTTTTTTTTAATGATTAGGCTATATTTTTTATACATTAATTTAATATTGTATATACACATATTATAAATAATATATTGGTAGAAATACGAAGATAGAATATTTTCCTCTCCCATATAGTTCATGAGCTCTGACTGTTACATACAAATGTGAGAAGACAGAACAATCAAACAAGTCTTTGTGATTCGACTTACTTTTGACTTTTGGGAAGGGAAAGTCGGTCGTCAGACAGGGCTGTGACTTCAACGGATCTCAATCCAACTCTGCAATATGGCAAAATCATTGGGACACACACACACACACACACGCACACACACACACACACGCGCCTTTGTTTTTCTTTTTGTATTTAACCTTCAAGCTATTACATTTCTGATATCACAGAAGATCGAACATGGTTTATTTTTCTTCTCCTTTTGTCAACTACAGGGTAATATGGCAGCAGATCTAGGCCTACCATTAATTTAATCGTTAGAAATCTCTTTCGAAAATTTGATGAATTAAGAAGTAAATACTCTCCAGGGTCTTTCCGACTTTCGAAAAGGATATTTTGTTTTCAGATCGGCTGTATTTTGCTGCAATATATTGAATCTAAAGATGAAGCCAGAAAAGTGAATAATTTATATTTTTTGTAAAAACCCCACTTTGCTTTTTATATTTACTTTTGGACTTTTATGTAACAAGCAGACATTATAGATATGCACTTTCCTATGATAGCTTAAGGTTGAAATAATGTTGAAAAACTGCAAATGCAATTTTCGACACAAGATGTCATGGAAGAATTTAGATGTTTGATTCTTGCATTCATTCTTTCCTTATTTGTTTATATTTGGGCCACGCCGAAATCCATTAAAATGAAAATATTTTCAACTTCCTTGAATGAATGGTCTTTTTTTTCTGTCACCGTTTATTTCATGACTTGTATATTATCTATACCGTTGAACAAATTGTCTCTAAAATGCACATGAGAAATTCCTCAATGTCTAATCTTATCCCCCACCCTTTTTTCATCTCCCGAAAGAACCCCTCCCCTCCCCAACTAACTTTTTGTGTCGTGTTTGTTATCATTTATTGAACTCTAGTAGCATTAACACACCTATATTCATAGGTATCATACATACTCCAATTCATACTCTGTCTCTGCCTCTGTCTGTCTGTCTCTCTGTCTGACTTTCTGTCTCTGTCCCTGTTTCTCTGTCTATGTCTATGTCTTTATCTATATCTTTGTCTTTGTCTTTGTCTTTGTTTTTGTCTCTGTCTCTGTCTGTGTCTGTGTCTCCGTCTGTCTGTCTCTGTCTGTCAGTCTGTCTGCCCTTCTTGTCTGTCTGTCAAACTGTCTTTGTATGCATATAAAATGATAATGAATGACTCACTTGCTGGTCTGCTCGTGAACTAACATTTCCTGATTTAGTTTTGTTTTTCTTTTCATACTATTATGTATGTGGTGCCTGACTCCAACGTTTATCCAGTCTTTAAATGTATAATTAATACGTTGTATGTGTTTGCTTTGTTAGTTATGATCAAATAAGATATTCTATCTTGACTGATATCCTATTTTCCTTTACCTAAAATGAATACCAGTTGACACACACACATCACACACAACAGGAAAAAGATTTTGCAGTAGGATTCACGTAAATGTGGATTGAATTAACTTTTAAACAAAAGATATCTAGAACAGACCGTTACAAAAAAAAGTCCCAAAAACGTGATCATCTTTAAAAAAAAAAAAAGATAGACTTATTAAATAAACATGAATTGACAAAAACAAAAGGAGCGCTCCAAAAAACCAGAAGAATGCAGACGTCAAAAAAATATAGATAATCATAAGTAGACATCCTATCTGGGTCTACTTAAATAGGCGGAATTTGGTTTTCGTCCAGGCAAAGACAATTTTTTTGGTGATGAACGGATTTAAGGATGTTGAATAGGGATCATCAGACGGTTAATTAGCTTAGGTCCGGTACCATTAAAGATAGAAACATTTTGTTGACCTGAATGACTAACTCTTTTTTGAAATTTTTGCCCTGTACACAACCAAGAAATCTACGTCAAAAGCGAGTGTCATGAATTAGCTCCGAAACTTCCAAAAAACAGGCCCTTTAATTAACTTTTACAAAAAAGAAGGTAGAAAGACAGTACCAGTAGACATGAATTCTTTAAAGAAAAGAAGTTCTGTATTGATATGGGACGTTCGAGTAGAAATAAGCTTTTATTATTATTATTATTATTACATGAATTAACTTAGCTATTATTATTAAGAAATTTAAAGAAAACCAGTATTAATTAAATATTATCATCAGGCATCATCATCATCATCAATCAATATTTACAGAATCATCATCATGAATTAGCTTTTACTTGGTTGAACAAAAAGTAAAGAAGGTAACATTTACAGTAAAAGTTATTACAATTTTTATTATTTTTTTTAAAGAAATTATTATTATTTGGTAGCTTACATGAATTAGATTGACATAGATTTGAGTAATAACAAGCTGGAAGACATCAATAACGGAATCTTATGGTGGAACCCTCAGCCTCAAGATCTATGTGCTCCTGCAGGATGGTTCTTTCTCAATCCATCTTAAAGATAGACCAACAACATTTTATTTGATACAGTGGCTAATTTTAGAGAGATCCACGAGAAACTTAGTTTGATTACAAATGATGAATTTTGATATACAGACAGACAGACAAGACAGTTTCAGAAGACAGATCTGGGAAAAGAGCATGGACTGTGATTTTTGGAACATGGGATATTAGGGCAATAAATGGAAAAGAGTTAGAATTAGTTAAAAGAATGGTAAAATTTGAAGCAGACATTTTGGCCCGTACAGAAACAAAGAAAAAGGACAAGGAATAGAAAATGTAGGACCAAATCATATTTTAATCTTCTCAGGAGTAGATGTCAAAGATAGGAGAAGGGGGAGAGGAGAGAGAGAGAGAGAGACTAGAACAGGAGTAGGCCTCTAATGCATAAAGGCAAGAACAGCTACTAGAAAGTTGGAAATTTTGATAGTCCACGGCTATTATTTCCTACTTTTGATTCCCCTTTCTTTAATTTACTATTATTAAGTAATGGGATTTGTAAACCAAAAGGAGAGAAAATTAAATTATTAATAGCCCTACATTCATTTATCAATTACCAAACGAAGATTCCCTACCTCTGTCCTACTAAAGAAGAAAAAATCATATCTCCAAAACCTCTGATTTACAAATAGCTGCAGAAGAATCTTAAACCCAAACAAGAACTATATTTTCTATTTAGGAGATTTAAACCCTTCCTCTAGCTAGAGTAGGCAACAATGTAGAAACATCAGATTTCTTACTTTTGAGTAATTCCTAGCTCTGATTTCTTAAAGAAGGAGAAAACAACAACTTCTCCAAATGGAGAGAGACTAATAGATTTTTGCCTAAAAGAATAACATTAACAAGGGCTAGCTAACACATTTTTCTTACCTCATAAAGTATATCCACAAATATACAAGAGTAAATGAAGACAGATGTGAAAAGTCAATGATAGACTACATAATAGTTAGCTAGCTTTCCTGTCTTTTTTACAATAATTAGATGCAAGAGTAAACAGAGCTGAATCCTATCTCCTGAAATATTTAGCCCAGCACCTCTGATCAAAACTTAATTGATTCGTTTTTGTTGTTGTTGCCAAAATGAAATTAGTGACTGAAGAAAACAAACATAAAAGAAAAGAGAAGAAAGCTACCGGTAAACTCAAAATAGAGGAACTAAATAAACCAATAGTAAAACAGATATACCAATCTCTCTTTCTCTCTCTCTCTCTCTCTCTCTCTCTCTCTCTCTCTCTCTCTCTCTCTCTCTCTCTCTCTCTCTCTCTCTCTCAGGATAAAAAGATTTATCAGTGAAATGTAGATGGATCTGAATGATAGCACAATAGAAGAAAAGTGGTCTGCTCGTGAAGGATAAAGAAACACTCTCAGTTTTCCATTGATTGACGGGTTCTTTCTCGTGAGAGAGAAACAAATTAAAGGAGATCAGAAAAGAACAGGTATCTTTATGGCTCCGGAATGAGAATGTCAAGACTAAAAGCAAGAAAGAAGGATAGAAAAGAGAAATCTACGTGAAACAAAAAGAGAAGAGACCAAAGAAAGGATAGATTATCATAAATAAGAAATCAGAGAGTGAAGTTAGAAAGAAAAACAATGAGTTTGGAGAGACGATTCTCGAAATTTTTTTGGAACAAGAAAGCTAGAAAGAGCAAGGAAATAAAAAGAATGTTCTTGGAAGCAATGAAGAGCATGAGAAAGACCAAAGTATGCCCTATACGACAAATTAAGAATGCCAAAGGAGAAATAATTTCAAAAGACAGCGAAATCATGGAAACATGGAGAAAGCATTTTCAACAATTACAATCATAATTTTTCACTCCAGAACATATGAAACAAGGAGTAATGAGATCAATTAGTTAAGAGCTTTTCTTTTTGATTACAAGTAACCCAGAGGAGACAGCTGAAGATGTAGATATCTCAATGGAAGAACTACAAACAGCTAAAATAAGTATCAAGTGAAATTAGGAAAAGTCCCAGGAGCAGATCAAGTTTATCCAGAAATGATTAAAACACTCCGGAGAGAGGCAAACAAATTACTACATGCAATGATGTCCAACAAGCTGCCTGAAGTCTTGGATGCAAACAGGTGCCAGACGACATCGGAAAAGGGAACGGTAGTTTGGACTTGATTCACATCAAGAAAGAGATCAACTTTTCATTCCCTACGTGGAGTAATTTTCAAACTATAGAGGGATATCACTACTTAGCGTACCAGGAATGATTTGTTTTGCCAGGATTCTGGAAATGAGACTACGAAAAGAGTAGATGATCAGATTGAAGAGCATTACAGAGTATTTGGATTTAGACCAGGAAGAAGTGTACAAGACCACATATTACTGTTTGATTCCCATTAGACAAATAATAGAAAAGATTCCATGAGAGAAACATCAGACTTTGGACCAGGAAAGAAGTGTGTTTTATTTGACTTAGAAAAACTCCTTATCATTTTGACACTGTGAGAGAGGGACACTTTTGAACTGTGGCATTCCTTAAAAAACACAATTGTAGAGCAAAATTTTAATAAGAAGCCATTAAAATTTTTACAATAAACCAACATGTGCAGTGAGAGTAGCTAGCAAACATATCTGCAGAATTTGATGTAGATATAGGGGTGAAGACAGGGTTGTATCCTAAGTCCTCTTTTGTTTATCCATTTATGGATTCAGTCACCAAATGATTTCATCCTCAAAAATGAAGAAAATGAATTCATAGGTATGTGGAAGCTCAAACCAGTAAATGTATCAATGATTTCATTTGACGATGATTTAGTTCTGTTTCGTAACATCAAAAAGTTGATTCCTTCAATTTCCTATCAACATTATGAACAATGAACCTCGAAATAAAAGAAATGAGAGTAAATTTTGGTAGAAAAACATCTGCCCAAAACAATGTTAGTAACTAGGGAATCTAAAACACAGAATCTTAAATTGTGGGAGGGAATTTAGAGCAAGTTAACAGCTACAATTACCTAGCAGTAATGATTAAATCCTGAGGGAAAAATTAAGAGAAGAAATTTCAAGCTGAACGAGAAACCAAAAGCAGATGGCATAACTGCCTCCTGCAAACCTAAGATCCCCCCCCCCCCCCCCAAACTGAGCAATGTCCAAGATGGTTGGCTCATGTAAACAGAATGAATGACAATAGAATATGCTAAATCATAGATATAAATGACTGCTAAACCCGGGAAAAGACCAAAAGGCTGGCCTGGAAAGAAAAAAGAGGGTACAACTGGTTTGAAGAATAGAATAGTCCGCGTCACATAATGCCAACGACAGACTGCACATAGACCACGTACAGGCCGCACATAGGCAATGCACGTAGAAAGACTTTGAACATAGACCACGTACAGACCTCTCTGAGGCCGCACATAGGCCACTCTAAAAGACTGTACATAAAATCTCATCTCAGACTATACACCAAACCTCACGTATAGGCCGCACATAGGCCACGTACAGACTGTACATAGGCCACGTATAGGTCTTTTTGTCTGTACATAGGCCAGTCTGTATAGGCCACTGTACATAGGCCACGTATAGACTGTACATAGGCCACGTACAGACTGTACATAGGCCACGTATAGACTGACATAGACCACGTACAGGCCACGTCTCAGACTGTACATAGGCCACGTATAGGCTGTACATAGACCACGTACAGACTGCCGTAGGCCATAGGCCGCACATAGGCTACTGCAGACTTGTACATTGGCCACGTATAGACTGTACATAGGCCACGTACAGACCACACATAGACCACGTACAGGATTGTACATAGGCCACGTACAGGCTGTCATAGACCACGTATGCATATACTGTACATAGACCACGTAGGGCCACATGGCAGCATAGCCACGTACAGACTGTACATAGGCCACCATTTACAGACTGTACATAGGCCACGTATAGGCCGCAAAATCTCCAGGCCACGTACAGACTGTACATAGGCCACGAACAGACTGTACATAGGCCACGTACAGGCCGTACATAGGCCACGTACAGACTGTACATAGGCCACGTATAGGCCACACATAGGCCACGTACAGACCGTACATAGGCCACGTACAGACTGTACATGGGCCACGTATGAGCCGTACAAAGGCCACTGTGCAAGAGTCAGACTGTTAGATGCTGGATCCGGGTAAACCATGAGAATCTACGGCCGTACATAGGCCGACACAGACTGTACCAGTTGTCTCCTTCATGAGCCACGTACAGACTGTACATAGACCACAGACCGTACATAGGCCACGTTACAGACTGTTATTATTATTATTACGTATTATTATTATCATCTGTACATAGGCCACGTACAGACTGTACATAGGCCACGTACAGACTGTACATAGACCACGTACAGACCCTGACTAAACCACACAGGCCACGTACAGGGAGCCTCAAATCTACCACGTACAGACTGTACATCTGCCACGTACAGACTGTACATAGGCCACACAATGGTTTTAAGCCATTCGAAAAGAACGCACAGACTGTACAATTAATGGAAAGTGTAGGCCACCCCGTACCATGTACAGACTGTAAACATAAAAGGCCACGTACAGACCGTATGTAGGCCACGTACAGACTGTACATAGGCCACGGAGTAGATGTACAGATAGGCCGCACACAGGCCACGTACAGCACATAAGACGTATAAAGCTACAGGGCCACGTACAGACTGTACACAGGCCACGTATTGAACTGCACACAGGCCACGCACAGACTGTACACAGGCCACGTACAGACTGTACACAGGCCACGTACAGACTGTACACAGGCCACGTACAGACTGTACACAGGCCACGTACAGACTACAGTGTACACAGGCCACGTACAGACTGTACACAGGCCACGTACAGACTGCACATAGGCCACGCATAGACTGTACATAGACTGCATACAGGCCACGCACAGACTGTACATAGGCAGCATACAGGCCACGTACAGGCTGCACATAGGCCACACACAGGACGCATACAGGCCAAGTACAGATTGCACACAGGCCACGTGATTGGACGTCAGAGTAGCTGTTCTTGGCGGGGAATTCATGTTCGAACGGGTACGGTGAAGGAGTGGATGTTGAACTAACGGCACCACCACCCATAGTCAAATGCACCTGAAAAATTAGGCTGGAGTGTGCAGAATGGCCAGACAAGGCGAGGCTTCGGCCGAAAATCTGTCCCCCATCCCCCAGGGCGATTAGGGGTCTTCATGGTCCGACAGAGACAAGGTGTCTGCCTCTCAACTCAGAGGTCATGGATTCGTGCCCGACAGGTTGAACAATCATTTTTCTCGAGTTTTTTTTAGAGTAAAACCCACCCCTCCCTTGTGCAAGTAGGTGGATCGCCACCTATTCCCATCGGAGACTAACGATAAGAGGGGATCAAGGGATTGAGGGATCTTTAACGTGCACAGAGCGCTGTGATATGCATACAGGACCTTCTGTTTATCGTCCGTCTCCAATGTGACTACGGGTCGTTCCACCTACCTGGACCAGGGCGGTAGATTTTGCTCGAAAAAAAAACTCGAGAAGATGTTTTAACCGTTTGCGGGGCTTGAACTCACTATCTTTTGATTGAGACGCCGACACCTCGCCTATGGACCAGCAAGTCCCCTGTCCGGGAGTAAAAAAGACACCCACTCTGATCGGACTACTCGCGGCCATCGCAAAATTTCTGGTGGTAGATCTATTCCTTGAGGTCTGTTACGGTGTCCTTACTACACGAATGCTATAATAGAGTACTTCTTAGGGCTACACATCCTCGGTACGCACATACTTGACTATCCCTTGCACACCGACAACATAATTGAGCCCTACGTCACAAACAACCACAGATTGCTACACAATACCACCATGCCATACAAACAACTACAGAAACTCTGTCTTCACTGTACACCATTGACTGAATCATCCCGATGATCACACCATCAACACATCGATGGAAATTTTCAGAGAAAGGCTGTTACGTCTATAAACTATCCGTTGTGATTACGCAATTACTGGTCTCTACGACGTATTACTGAAATTCACAGAAGGAAATGGATCTTTTAGGCCGGGCGCGGGGCTCAAATTGTCCTTCGACCTGCAAATGTAACCTCCCTCCCTCCTCAAAAGAAAAAAAAACCAAGGAAATAATTAACGTAATAAAATCTCTCTCTCTCTCTCTCTCTCTCTCTCTCTCTCTCTCTCTCTCTCTCTCTCTCTCTCTCTCTCTCTCTCTCTCTCTCAGATCTCTCTCTCTCTCTCTCTCTCTAGGCTCTCTAGGTCTCAGACTCTCTCTCTCTCTCTCACTCCAGGCAAAAGGTGTTGAAAGTACCTAGAGCTCCCCCCCCGCCCTCGACGTCGAAGAGCCTACAAACTAAAAAAGAAAAAAGAAAAAAAGAACGGTGGGGGGGGGTTGTGACTCCCGGTAGTACGTGCTCCTCACGGAAACGAGGAAATCAACACTTTTGTATTTATTTCAAAATAGTTAGCGAACCGGACATGACGTGGACGTCAATAAATTGCTTGACAGGTAAGTTTTTACACTAAGCTGGCGCAAAAGAGATTGGATCGGCTCCTCAGTTGGGCGATTCATTTGGTGCATGACGTAACCCAAAGCTGGATTCACTGGGAATTTCTATAAATTAATCAGACCGCATCCCGTACTGCGGATTAAAAAACCCCCCACCCATAGTCAAATGCATACATCGAAATGAGCTCGCACGGGAGGACGGACGATTAAAGGAGGCCCTGTGTGCGAAACACACCATGTTTGTGCGCATGAGCTACCGGGCTGCCGCGCTCATTCCGACCATACCCACTTCGGTCGCTAACTGACTAGAGCCCATCCCTGATAATGGCTGCGATCTTCAGCTTGGAGACCAACAGCAAACCTGCTCTATTTACGTGACTAATCAAGCTTTGGCACTGCATGGGTGGCCTCAGAGTATCCAATATACTCTGAGGTCTCCAGATTGCTATAGTGTTGAGCGGCAGGTATCCGTATCTGATCGGACTCCCGCTAGCTGTGACAAAGCTATTTATTATGGGCCAATGTGACGTGTTTGCACGCATGTTATGTCAACCATGATGAAATTCAGGTAATCTCCATCACTGACATCATTTCATGCGTCAACAGTCAAGAGAAGCGTTTCCACCTGTTCGAGATAAATAATTATAAAAATCAAGCCCCAGAAGTTCGTGGATTCTGTACACACATTAATCATTCAAGGGGGGAAATGAAACCAAAACAGAGTGAACAATAGAATAGAACTGCACAAGCCCCTGTCGAATCAAGACAGCCCCTCA
>JAXRKP010000956.1:35000-102500 GCA_037039925.1 Doris montereyensis | reverse complement strand
CATATGTATTATAGTTTTGTAAAAATTGAATTCTTTGTACAATATTTTAAAAAATATTTTTGGGTTGTTCTCATATGCTATTTTCAAAAATCCGATCTGATGCAGTTTAGACATTGTATCAAATAAGGTGTGTGCCAAGGTTGAAAGAAATTTGTCGAAAAATGTAGAAGCCCATCGATGTTGCACCTGGTGACATTTTGGGGCAAAATTAAAGATGGCGGCCGTTTCCATGGCAAATGGAAGCGTCAGAAAAAACCGAAAAATTTCAACTCAGTACACCATGTCCATTATACCTATAATAAGTTAAGTTAATAGAAACAAACGTGGAAATGTTTACTCCAGGACCCCACCCTCCCACCCTCCAGAAAGACAGAAAATGATTAAGGCCGGGCAAACACAAAAGTACATGCAGGAGAAACAAACAGTAATTTTTTGGACATCAGAGTGGAGCCCGTGACGTACAACACATCGGCATCCAACGTAAATCTATATGACAACATCGACGTTTAATTGAATATTAAAATGGCAACGTGGCGTTAACTTATCATGTCTAAATAGTCAAAGTAAACATCCTTCAAGGTCATTAAGGCCCATGAACCATGATTCTCTCCTGATTTCTGTCCCATGATGCGGAACAAGTTATATTAATCACCTCCTGGACAGGACGCTAGTCCGATGCAGGTTTTTACTCTCAAGCTAGTGTTTGTATCCATTTGCGCGTGGGTCGAATTGGGGAAAATGCGTGTAAATCTATTTCCCAAGGAATACAACGTTGACCTAGCTTTGTTAGGATTCGAAGCCGGGACCTCATGATCCAAAGTCCGGTAGCGTAACCATTAGGCTACTGGCGCCATAACGTCTGACCTCTGATTTGTCATAACTTTATGTGTTTGGCTTCAAATACTCTCCATTTTCTTCTTGTTATTGTTATTAGGATTTACTAATCGATTTGTCGCTCTTTGAGCATGCATATTTATTTTTCACACCCAGAGTCAACTATGAGCGATGATCCTAATTTATACATTGCATATTATCCGTCGAAATAAAACTGTTAAAAAATTTAATAAGACACCAGGGGGAAAAAGCCCGTCAACAACAACAAGACAAGGTAACGGTGCCGAATGTATCTAGACGGAAGCCAATATTTGATTTCATTTCACTTGATTAGATTTTACCCACTTTCACAACTATGGTGATCTCAAGGTTTTTTTTTTCATAAGATTTTAAATTTTGCCCCGACTGCCCTGTAAATAACCAAGGGATTTTTAACGTGCACAGAGTGTTGTCATCTGTACAAAACTTTTTATCGCCCATCTCCGATGTGACTATATTTTGTCATCTTGGCCCAACGAGAATATTTTCTTTTGGGCCCAACGAGAGGCCAAAATCTTACTCTAAACCACCAATTCCCCCTCCTCCTCTCCCACTCCGAGGCCAAGATCTGTAAATTTGATGCCAGAAAGAAAAAAGATGGATAAAGAAGGATTTGGATTTATTTAACTTCCCCCTCCCCCCAAAGAGTGGTTCTACATGCCTCGATGACGTGATATAATCACAAGGGACACATATTTCTCAAAGTAAATATATATATATATATACACATGTGTGTGTGTGTGAGTGTGGCGTCGGTGGCCGACCGGTTAGGTTGCCGAACTGGGGATTATGTTCGAGTTCGAATCCTAGCAAAGCCAGGTCCGACGTTGTGTTCCTTGGAAAGACACTTAACACGCATTTCACTCTACCCATGTGCAAATGGGTACAAGCACTAGCTTGGGAGTAAAAACTGCGTCAGACTAGCGTCCTGGTCAGGTGGTGATTATTGTCACTTGTTCCGCTTCATGCTATAGAAAACCGGGATAAGCTCCGACTCTATAGGCCTTAAGGGCATTGAAGGAACTTAATATATATATATATATATATATATATATATATATATATATATATATATATATATATATATATATATATATATATATATATATATATACAAACACACATATATATACACACACATACATGCATATTCATGTAGGTATGTACATATATCCTGAGACACAAAATAAAACACATCGCGACTGTCAAACTGGTTTGTTATTTTATCTTGTGTTTGAAAACAATTCAACACGTGTTATTAGGCAGTAATGAAGATTAAAATAAAAAATAATAATACATTTGATCATAAACATGCTCATAGGGATAAATAACCCCAATAGGAGGTGAATTACGCGAGGGCCAAGCGATTGCAGTATAATGTGTGAACTTTTTGTCAGTTAAAAGGGTTGTAAGCTGGGTATATATAGGCTTGTGAAAGTTCAAGCTTACCATTCTGTGTTTATCTGGACACGATTCCTCGGCTTAGTGCAGAACAGCATCGCAGGGCAATTGGAATGGCTGAAGCTAACATGACGCAGAGAGAGATTGCCAGACGTGTGAATTGCAGTCATTTGACGATTGTGCGTCCTTTTGAACGGCTACGAACACCGGAAGTGCCAACGGCATGTCAAAAGCCCAAGATCGCCATATCGTGAGCAGACTGATCAGAATGGTCGAAAGAAGACAAGGGAACGTTTCTTCCATGACTGTAAGACGCCAGGCTTTAGAGACAGGCTTGCACTGCAGAAGGCCCTATGTTGGGCCAGCTTGACGCTGAGACATCGGCAGTAGCGTCTACTGTGGACCCAGTGTCATCAAAAATTGACCATACAACAGTAGATGGGTGAACTGTTCTCTGATGCTAAAACACTCACTTTGCCGACGGCTGAATCCGGATTTTGATTTGATTTGATTTGATTTGATTTACCCACATACACAACTAAGGCGATCTCGGGGATTTTGGTAGGATTTCTAATTTTGCCCGGACTGCCATGGAAACAGCCAAGGAATAATTAACGTGTATATAGTGTTGTTATCTGCACACGGGACTATTTTTAATATCTGTGGCTCATTTTTCCGGCTCTCTATTACACGTGTCTCTCTCGTGCTCAGCGACAAAAAACCCTTTATGAATCATGCAGTTACATTACCTTGTACACCAGCTTTAAGTCCGTAATGTGCATTTACTCCCATGACATTAATTAATGCTTGGTGGCGTCCGTCACACAGTGGATAAGACTGCCGGACGGCATCATGAGATCGTGGGTTCGAATCCTAGAGATGCTAGGTGAGACGTTGTGTTCCTTGGGAAAGCATAATACGCTTAAAACGCATCTTCTCTACTCGACCCAGGTGCAAATGAACACCAACAATAGCTTGTGAGTAAAAAAATAAACAACCTGCGACTGGCTAGCGTCCTGTCACATGTTCAACTTACCGCAGTAGAAACCAGGATAAGCTCCTGCTCTAGAGGCCATAAATACCTTGGAAAGAAATTCTTTCTAACTTTGTATCACCCCATCCCGCTTCCTCGACACCTATATCTGACGTGCCCGAATAAAACTGTCCAATTACCCCTGATTCATAGATACTGACTGTTCCACTTTGTCCAGTTTTGCTTTGAAATGCTCTCAAAGTCTGTGTTATCACGACTACACATTCAACGTCTGAGATAAACTGACGATATGCTCCTTGCGGTTCATCGAAACTCTAAAATTTAAAAAACGCTCTTAATGGCGTTAAAAACTTAAAACAATTTAACTTGAACTTGAAGTTTGAAAACTTTTAGAGAGAAACAAATAGCGCTTAGCCAGACTATCGTGTGATTATATTCCTATTTCGTTTCTAGTAATGGGATAGGAGGGGGGAGAGGATAGGGAGTGAGAGAGAGCAGAAGTATGGAAATGAAAAATACCAATTTTCCTTCAACTGACGTGCCGTTAACGCCATGTACTTGACATTCCATTGAA
Organism: Doris montereyensis; assembly: GCA_037039925.1. NCBI lineage: Eukaryota > Metazoa > Mollusca > Gastropoda > Nudibranchia > Dorididae > Doris > Doris montereyensis. The sequence goes on along the minus strand of JAXRKP010000956.1, from coordinate 98,658 downwards.
ACGCAATGACTTAAACAGCGACACACTTGATCTTGTTGTAATGCAGAGAGGTGTACATCGCAGTTTGTTTTCCATGTAGTGTGAAATGTGCTTTTAATTAAAGTACACCCACAGAAAGAGAGAGAGAGAGGGAGGGAGAGAGAGAGAGAGAGAGAGAGAGAGAGAGAGAGAGAGAGAGAGAGAGAGAGAGAGAGAGAGAGAGAGAGAGAGAGAGAGAGAGAGAGAGAGAGAGAGAGAGAGAGAGAGAGAGAGAGAGAGAGAGAGAGAGAGATAGGGAAAGGGCAGAGAGGAGAGAGGCGAGGGAGAGAGAGAGGCAGAGGGAGGGGAGAGGGAGAAAGAGGGCGAGGGAGGGAGGGAGGGAGGGAGGGAGGGAGGAGAGAGAGAGAGAGAGAGAGAGCGAGAGAGAGAGAGAGAGAGAGAGAGAGAGAGAGAGAGAGAGAGAGAGAGAGAGAGAGAGAGAGAGAGAGAGAGAGAGAGAGAGAGAGAGAGAGAGAGAGGGGGGTGTGTATGGGCGAATAACCATTAAGTAAACAGAAAGGAAAAGAATAAACTAAGACGAAAGAAAAAAAGCGCACGATGCTGGCATCAACCGAAGACAGTGCAGATAAAACGCAAATAATTTCTGAGCGAAAGTGGCTCATAGAAGAAGAAAATGAAGCCAACGTCTCGGTAGAAAAATGTAGAAGGATAAAAAGGATCCTGTTATCGCTTTGCAAGATAAGTAACTGGTTCTGTTTGTAAATTTCAGGTTCCTTCTGTGGCAAAAAAAAAGCATCTAAAAAGAAAATCGCGAGACTTGATGTTTAGGGGAATCTCTAACACAAAACTGTGTGGTCTCTTTAGGGACCATTAGCAGGAATAAGAAATCTGTGCGTTTTTTTTACATCTTTTTGGCAGGCATGTATTCTGGAGAGGTAAGTTCAATGTATTTATAATAGTTTGTTTTATATTGGAATAAAGTTGTATAGATTTCCTTTTTTTTCCTGAAAGATGGTTGAATAGACGACCTTATATTCACATCTATAAGGTAAAATAATCCCAATTTAAAACATGTTTGTGTTCATATCATACCAGCATCATATAATAATAATAATAATAATAATAATAATAATAATAATAATAATAATAATAATAATAATAATAATAATAATAATGATAGTAATAATAATAATAATGATAATAATGATAATAATGATAATGGTAATGATAATGACACTTGAAAAAATAATCTTTCATTCATTTAAAAGCAGGAAAATGTTATTTATTTTCACTACCAATGACTCAATTTATTTTGAAAGAACATGGTTAAACATGAGGGTGGTGGCCTACTTGTTATTATTATCACCATTAGAAAAGCGAGAAAAGATTAATGGAACAATTTGGAGAAGTAGATTCCAAATGCATTAAAATGCGATTTTCTCACAGTATACCGATCTTCTTCCTTGCACAGGGCTTTTAGAATCATTGCATAAGCAAGCAATGTTGTTGTTCTGAACGAAATAAGCTCGTGGCGACACCAAGTTAGTAGATATCAACTAGAGTTTATCGAGTCCGAAGGAATGACTATAGTACCCAACTTTGAGGAGCCATAACTTTTTAACTAATAGAGATTGGGTTTTCAAATTAAGCATGTGCATCTGAAATGGTTTTGACATTATGGCCTTTTTTTTTCTCTGAAATGGAAAAAGCATTATCGACTGTGCTTCTTTAATCTAGATAAAAATATTTTTACAAATCCTCGTTGATCTCGTATTTTTTAGGTATTTCGGTAATGAAAAGACAGCACAGTTATCAAAGAAGGCTATGACAAATCGTTTTTTTATTAAGATTTCGACATGTTTTAGAAAACTATTTCTATATTGCCATAGTTTGCCATTGAAAAGTATGCATACATGCGATTTATAAGTGGTATCGTGGTCACTTAAAAGAATTATCATAGCTGTTAGATGTTGATGTAAATACGGCTATTAAGATTCTGATTTTTAGGATTGAAGCATGTAGATCTAACCCGTTTTGTCATGAATAAAACGTATTTACTCATATTGCTTTGAACTCATTATTTTTAAAAGAACTAATAGTATGTAAAGGTATGCTTTGACATGTGTTCACTTTGCAATGAACTCGTATAATATCATAATATCAATGCGAGGGGATTTCAAAGTGTACTCGCGTGCACATAGTTCATGCTCATTTCACTGAATGTTGACATGGTACATGTGTAATTCGTCACAGTGTTTGTTACTTCATTTGTCTTATAACAGCTATCGGCTAACCTTGCAGTCATTTCAATCTTTTGTCTGTATTGAAGTCTAAAGCTATGAAAATGATCAACTTTATATAACTGTTCAAAAGTTCGCAAGGGATTTATTCAGTTATTTTTGAAGAGAGGCAGAGTGGGTGTCTTTTTCATAATATATCCAACATGGCTAAGAGCATACACCATGTTTTGACTTTCACGACAATTGTTCTCTGCTATGAACAATGGTACATGTAGTTTATGATATGAGGAAACCTAGAGAACATTTTTTATGAATCATTACCAAAATCAATAAAGTTTCAAAAAGGAAAACTGCTGCCTGAAAAACAATACATTTTATTTGTAACATCAAATTTAATTCCCTGACAACATGAATCCCTTTAATTTATCCGACTGGAGCCATAAACCTCCACTGTATAAACTTACTCAAACACGAGGGATAACCATTGAATGAAAATATATACAATCAATGTTTCTACTCTCACAAACAAACAAAAAGAAGATTGATGTCAACGTGAATCTGACTGATGCGGCTAGGTTATTGTTATTCATCACGATAAAAACGTAATAGGCACGTTGTTCAAGTCAAGTGATTACACAAAACACCATTGCCCTGAGTGAAATGACATGACGTCCACTGCTCTGGGACCGCATTATCAAGCTTCTACTGTAAAACTGAGAGAGCTTCAAGGCTCAAAAATAAAATAAAAAAGCTGCCAAAGATTAAAGGAATTCACCGCTACAGAAAAAACCACTAGACCAATAATGAAATATACTACAAAAATCTCTACGTTAAAGATAATAAGACGGCATGCAAAAATCAAGATTGAAATAAGATAGGTTTCGACAAGTTCGAAAGATAATGTGGGTAAGAATTTTGGAACGTACTACAGAACAAAAGAAAACGAGAGAATAAAAACCCTGTTCACTCATTAGAAGATAAAAAACAAAAAACAATAACAACACAAATAAGCGAAACACAAAGCATGTGTTGTTTAGATTTTTTTTTTTTAGAGAAAAGAAAATATAGCCTAAGTTTTTTTTGTTTTTGTATTTGTGTGTGTGTGTGTGTGTGTGCGTATGTGTGTGTGTTGTTAATTTATTGGGTTTTTTTGTGTTTTGTTATTGTTGCTGTTGTTGTTTTTTGTCTATAGCACAAAGTTCACTTTAAAGAACTCATTACATTTTGGACGAATTAATTTCCAACGCAGAGCACAAGAGGTCTTGTGCGTAAAGCAACACATTATTCACACAGGGCGGGATCTCCCTTTCGTTCTACGCCAGACGTGAGGCTTATCGTGTCATCAGACATGTCAGATGGAGATAACAATTGACCTCATTTCACAGCATTGTTGAAACATAACTTAAAGACAAGAGATAACTTTGATCTAAATGAAATATTTCACCAGTCAAGCGGCGATTGCTGCTAACCTACATAATGAGAATGCATTTCGAACTAAAGGAATCGTTCTAACTTTTATATTGTGTATCTTAGATTTGACTTGTTTGAGTTGGATATACTGAATGTACAATTTCATTAAAAAGATAAAGAATGGATGTATAGTGCATGTATCCCCGCACAAGCATGCGCAGATACTTACATCATTAATCTATCCACTGGCAAATCATTTCATTCAGTCCTCAACTCCATGGGAAATTTCGTCCTCAACTCCATAGCTTACTGCCAAGTGTGATGCCTTAATTAGTGTTTGAATGTAGATCTAGATTCCTAGATATTTCTCGTTTGCTGTCTGACGAAGGTTTATACCCGAAGCGTCACGTGTTTGTTCTGTCTTTATTGGTGGAGTCGTCATTTATTGTCGTTTTTCCCCCTTAAGTTTTAGTCGCCAATACGTTTCTAATCCAACCCTACATATGCTTAGATCTTTCTTCAATCTCTTTCTTTTTCTTCAAAATTGTATTCATTCTTTTTTCTGTATGGTATATGGGCGGCCTAGTGATCATATTGGACATGTATTCTAACTTTCAACAGTTTTCTGATTATACTGGTTGTCTTATTCATACCTGAACCCTTTAAACTTGCCGTCATTTCCGTAAATTTCAATGACATTTCACACGGATTAGATTCCATTTATCATATCATATATCATATATCATATATCATATCTTATCGTGTCACAGGCTAGGTAGGTCGTTTGACCTTTAAATACCCCATAAACCTTAATACAGTTATATAGAGTTTCAAAAATGATTGAACTTACAATTATCAATCAGGACAATGCACATTCATTCATCATACAACTATTTTACATTATAGAGCTCCTTATCAATAGCATTTTTAAAAGCATTAACATTTTTTGATTTTTGTTTGTTTTTAACTGTAAACGATTCCATGCTTTGAATTTTCTTATAATTAAACAAATATGTCTTACGGGGGTAGAACGTCCTGTAACGTATATTCTTAGATCTATCTCCCCGAGTAAAACATGAGAATTTGAAATATGATTTGTGATCTATATTGTCTTTACCATGAACAATTTTATACAATTGGATAAGATCCTCCCCCGCCCCCGCCCCCCGTTTTTTATGTGTTTCTTCTGTATTTTAGAGAGGGGGAGGTGAACAAATTTCAATCTTTCATAATATGACATATACCTGTTTCTAATTCTCTTAATAACCTTGTCGTTTGTCTTTGTACTTTTTCTAAAAGAACTGATTGCCGTTTAAATAAAGGGCTCTATATACAATGTCCATTCCAGTATACGTCTAATAACAGTATTATAATATAGTGTAAGAAATATGTTTACATCTATAAATGAAAAACTTCTGTAACTAATTCCTATCATTCTATTTGCCTTATCAATGCATTGAAGAATATGTTCATCAAAATTCAGATTCTTTTCAAAGATTACACCAACATCCTTTCTGACTCTACAAAACCAAGTCACTGGATCTGTTAACAAAATATGAAATCATAGGATGTTTTTTTTTCTCAACATACATGACTTTACATTTGGGAAATGTGAAACCCAATTGCCATTTTTCAGACCATCTAAACAAGGAGTATAGATCATTTTGCAATACCTGATGGTTTTTAGTATGGGAATACATTCTTGTATCATCCCGCTAATATTTTACAAGTAAATGTATTGTATTAGGAAGATAATGTATATATAGTACAAGAATGCCTGTAAATAGTGTTGGAGTATGATTTTTTAGTATTATCAGGATGGGTCTCTAAACTTTGACCGTGGTTAAATCAGAAACCACTGTATTGGTTACGGGTGATATCAAGTACGATTTTGGGTCAAATTAATACTCGATGCTGAAGTTACAAGGGCTTTAAGCAGTACTTGATACTGAAGTTAAACAGGGCTTTTGTTGTAATGGCCGGCAATCGAGAAATTAGATATAGCAATAAACCTTCCGTGGATCGCAGGCAAAACAATTTTTTTTCAGTCAATTAAAATACTGACTATGAATCTAAAGTAGGCTATTTGAAATCTACCTGTGAAATATGGCGGCTGTGGGTGCAGTGGTTCTTGAGTTATAAGCTGTCAAAGTTTGAGACGTTCAGCTTTATATATATATATATATATATTATATATATTATATATATATATATATATATATATATATATATATATATATATATATATATATATATATATATATATATAATATATATATATTATATATATATAAAATCCGTCATATCCTCGTGTGGAACAAAACTTGACCCGTACCAATTTGCATACAAAGCCAACAGAGGCGTAGAAGATACAGTTCTACTCTACACCGACACTGTCTACAGGAATCTTGAAACGCCGAAAAGCTATGTCCGGACACTCTTCGTAGATTTCTCTTCGGCATTCAATACAATCCAACCCCACATTCTCATTCCAAAACTAACCGAAATGGGAGTTAACAAATGCACCACACTCTGGATTTTGGACTTCCTAACATCGAGACCCCAGTACGTGTCTATAAAACAGGACAAAGTGCATGATTCAACAACAATGATCTCGAATACTGGCGCGCCACAAGGGACAGTGTTGGCTCCAGTACTGTTCTCCATATACACAAACGATTGCAGGAGCACGAAAGGAAACACCCACATTATCAAATACGCTGACGACACAGCGATAGAAGGTCATATTAAGACCCAGAGTGACCTCGAAAACTATGAGTGTGAGATTTCACTTTTTGTCGACTGGTGCGATCATCATCATCTTCAGCTCAACGTTAGGAAGACGAAGGAAATCACCTTCGATTCTCGGATAGATAGTAACTCAAAAGATCACCAGATTGACATAAAAAACGAGAAAGTGGAAATTGTGTCCAATTACAAATATCTCAGGGTCGTTTTCGACGAGAAACTAGAATGGAAAGAGATCTGTCAAGACATGTACAAACGGATGTATTTCACGAGGCAACTCGTATTCGGTTTGACTCTACACCAAATTACTAACCATGTTTCTTAATTCTTTATTTAACTGTTCTCAACTTCTATTTGCCTGTTTGGGGAGGAAAATGCCAAAGAATTGGATAAAAGAAAAATTAATCGATGCCTTAAGCATGCAATGCTGAACAGAATACATTTATTACAGTTTGATAATATGCAAAAACTATGCAACAAGAAATTAAACAAAATCATACGTGATGAAACACATTGAACTTGTATGACCAAATAAATGAGTTTAAAGAAGTGGAAGATTAATTCATTTTAAAACAACAAAACAAAGATATTATCTTAACTCATTCCTTCCATCGTCTATAAGAAACTACTCCCCTCTATTCCTGTTGTAAATTAATGTATTATTTATAAGTGACACAGCCTATCCCAATCTTTATGCATTATGTTTTAATACCCAAAATAATGATAACACTACGAAGGATGATTGCATGAGTGTGTGATGGACGTATTTTCAGTATGTAAGTTGTGCGTAAATGAAACTATAACACTTTGAGCTATTCTTGTACACATTGTAATTTCCTTTGATTAATAAAGTTTATCTTATCTTATCTTATCTTATCTTATCTTATCTTATCTATATATATATATATATATATATATATATATATATATATATATATATATATATATATATATATATATATATATATATATATATATATATATATATATATATATATATATATATATATAAGAGAGAGGCCCTATCACACTACATTTAGAGGATGGGTGTATGCTACATTTGAATATAACACATAAAGAATTATGAAACTTGAAGCAGTTTGAAAACAATCAGGTGACTTTCAGAAAAAAAAACCCATTTAAATTAAACTTCAAAACTCAAAACGAATGAGTAAGAAAAATGTATCTTTTGTTGTTGTTGGTGAAATTGATTTAGAACACTAATGCAAATTAATTAAAACATTAAAATCAGTTTCAAAGAGCCATCCTCTGTTTTATCCAATCCATGATGTGTTCAAGATTAAAGATAAAAATGGATTTATAGTTCATATCCCCAAAGTGCAGGATCACCGACTGTACATCATTGATCCCATCAGCCGGCCATTTCATTCAAAGCCCGCCTCAACTCCCGGATGGGAGCATATAATACACAAGCCTGAGGCTTTCGTACTTAAGTTCTGACAAGATATTTCTCTATCTATAGCTGGGTCCTGTATCAAGTGAGGAAAGTATAATGAAGTACATTTTCTAAGAGTACAACGTTTGTGAAAAAAACCTTAACTGTGCCAGTTGTGGGGCTTGAATCGGTGTCATCGTGATTACCAGCTCACAATATCACGGTTCAGCTACACCGCTTCTATTACCACCATTGCTGTCCAAAATACGCTTGAATATGGCGTTGAAATATTTCAATGACTTGCTTTCAGAGTACACTATCGATGTCTTGCACTTGGTGGGACATCCGTAGTTTGAGGTCTTCAATGTTTTTAATTGATTTCCACGAAGATTTTATCTTTCAGGTAACCCCATAGTAAAAATAATAAATCTATAGGAATAAAGACAGGAAAGGGAGATGACTATTCTGTTGGATATTTACCACTGACAGAGTGACAGCCTGTTCCTGGAAATGGCTCAGCAGGAAATCAAGCGTCGTAAATCTTGTGTACAAATCTTTGTTTACACGACTCTGTTCTTGCGGTGCAAAAAGACCGTATCAATTCAAACAACCCTTTGAGTATTATTTGAAGAGTCCACGGGAAGAGTCAGCATAGTGACAAAGTGGAAGAACTGGCTTGATTTGGTTTTATTTTACCCACATTCATAACTAAGATGATCTCAGGCTTTTCGATAGGATTTTTGATCTTGCCAAACGGCCCTGTAAAGTTATGATCTTCACACGGGACCTTTTTTATCGTCCGTCTCCGATGTGACTAGGTGTCGATCCATCTACCTGGACAGGTGGTAGGTTTACTCGAAAAAAGAATACCACGGGAACATTTTTCAACCGTCGGGGCTTGAGAGGTCGACAACTTGCCTCTACTCTAAACTATCGTCATGGCAATTTTAACACTGCATGCAAAAGACCCAACGTTGAATGTAAAGTGGTTTCTGAGAAAATCGACTGGTTCTATGGGCACGATTTTTTAAAACTCTAAACTATACCACGTTATACTGTATGCCAAAGAGAACAGAAATCAGTACTCTGCTCCTGATTCACCTACGCTCAACAACTCTGAGTATGGGACTCACTTTTATTGTTTTTACTTTTATTTTGTCACCCCAGTGAGGCTTCAGGGCCTGATCATTGCCTTGCTGTTGACGATCCGACTCTCCACCTGCGTTACTCCAAACTTGTCTCCCTTCTTCTTTCTCTGCAATTACACCATGGCGACAGCCAGAATTCTGGCTTAAGCGACAGAGAGGTGATTGTCAGCGTTCACATAGAGGGAAACCCACAACACTACGTGCCCAATGAATTTTATCAAGGTAAGTTTGACAACAGTAAACATTACGATACCGATACGTTATGCATTGCACGCATTGGCTGGCGATATAGTCGTCAGGCTGTTTTTATTATTACTATCATTACTCTCTAAAATTCCCTAAGTGCAATGTTGTAGTAAGGGAGGTTATTAGAGTGTAACGACAGACGACGGCGTATCATACGACGTACACTTCAATGGGTTTTTCTCGCTTATTTGGTTTTGATTTACCGTGGTGTTGTTTTGTATCTATCGGTCAATCTATCTATCTATCTATCTATCTATCTATCCATCTATCCATCTATCTATCTATCTCTACCTATCTATCTATCTATCTGTATATTATCTCTCTCTCTCTGTCTATTATCTCTCTCTCTCTCTCTCTCTCTCTCTCTCTCTCTCTCTCTCTCTCTCTCTCTCTCTCTCTCTCTCTCTCTCTCTCTCTCTCTCTCTCTCTCTCTCTGTCTCTGTCTGTATATCTATATATCTATATATATATCTATATATCTATATATCTCTATCTCTCTCTATATCTCTATATCTCTCTATTCTATCTCAATTTATATCTCTTTATCGATCTATATCTTTCTACTTATCTATCTATCTATCTATCTATCTATCTATCTATCTATCTATCTATCTATCTATCTATCTTTCTATCTATCTATCTATCTATTTATCTATCTATCTATCTATCTCTATCTATCTATCTATCTATCTCTCTCTCTATCTCTCTCTCTCTCTCTCTCTCTCTCTCTCTCTCTCTCTCTCTCTCTCTCTCTCTCTCTCCATAGATAAATCTATCTATATATAATCTTCTCTCTCTCTCTCTCTCAATCTATCTATATCTAATCTCTCTCTCTCTCTCTCTCTCTCTCTCTCTCTCTCTCTCTCTCTCTCTCTCTCTCTCTCTCTATATATATATATATATATATATATATATATATATATATATATATATATATATATATATATATATATATATATATATATATATATATATATATATATATATATATATATATATATATATCTTTCTTTTTCTTTCTTTACAATATGTATGTATTAATCTATCATCTTTCCGTCTATCAATTTGTCCATTAATCTGTATGCATTTAACACACCCGACGATCAGGCTTTTTTTCCCCATTTTCCTTCCCAGTGAGCATAACCACAAGTCGGATATTTGACAGTTTTTAATGATGGTCTGTACACAACCCTGGCTCAAACTCCAGGTGCCCCACAAAGTCCTTCAAGAAACTGGCGTGGACTCGAGGCCAGAATCTCATGTGTTCAATCGTGCATTCACGGGTCAGTGCACAGCCATTGCAGAGTTTGAATTTTGTCTGGATGGCACCGCCCACTGGCACAGGCTGTGTCAATTTTTGTGAGTAACCTAGCATTATAAGGTCAACCTCATGGCCCGCGGGCCTCATGCGGCCCTTTACAAGCTCACCTGCGCCCCTGCACAAATAGCTGCCTTTATTATGTCATGTAGTGAGAGCTATTAGTGTACAAAAAGAAACGTTGAGAAGGGTTGAGAGTTTTTTAGCACCTAGGTCAACTATACAAAGCAATGAAGAATGCGAGAGAAAGGTCAAGAAGAGAACTCAGACAGGACGGAACTGACAGAGAAAACGTTTTGGGAGTGTTTTTTGTGATAAGAAGATGTCTGCAAAAACTAAAGCGAAAGTATAATATAACAGTAATTCGTCTATCAATGATGTACGACCTAGAAACCGTTGCCCTGACAACACCAATAGCAAAACCAACCCAAGAAGTAGAGCTGGAGTTGACTGAGCTGAAGATGTTGTGGTTCTTCTTGGGTGTGTCAAGGTTGGATACAGGTCGAAATGAACAAAGGGAAACTCGCGTACGTAGGCTGGGAGTCACTGTTATTAGAGGTAAATATTAAACCAAAAGGAAGAGAAATTAAATTATTAATAGCTTATGGACCAAACAACAATGCCACTGAGGAAGAAAAATATCTTTAAAAACGATTTACAAATAGCTGCAGAGAATCTCAAATCCACACAGGAATTAATGATTTTAGGAGATTTGAACGCTAGAGTGGGCAACAGTGTAGAAATTCAGGAGGAGTAATAAGTAGAGAAGGAGATAAGACAACTTCTCCCAAATGGAGAGAGACTAATAATTTTTGCTTAAAGAATAACTTGAAAATAGCTAACACATTTTTTCCCATAAAGGTATCCACAAATATTCAAGAGTAAACGAAGACAGATGTGAAAAATCAATCATAGACTACATAATAGTTAGCTTCCTTTTTTTTTACAGTACAATGGATGCAGAGTAAACATTGATTTTCTCCCTAGTGATTGCCAAAATGAGATTACTAAGTGAAGAAAACAAACAGAAAAGGAAAGAGTAGGAAAGCTACTAAACTCAAAATAACAGAACTAAATAAACCAATAGTAAAACAGATATACCAATCTAAGATAAAAAGATTTATCAGTGAAGTCAGATGGATTCGAAGGATATCACAATAGAAGAAGAAAAGTGGCAAATGTTTAAAGAAACACTCATCAGTTGTACTGAAGAGGTCTATGATAGGAAACAAATTAACAGAGATAGGAAAAGAACAAATGAGAATGTCAAAACTAAGATCAAGGAAAGGAAGAGTGCCTGGAAAAATACTTGCAAACAAATGAGCCAAGGATAGGATAGATTACGTGAGAAAAAGAACTATCGCCAAAGAGGAAGTTAGGAAAGCAAAACAGGAACAGTGGAAGAGTTTGGACAAAAACTTCAAGAAAGCTATCAAGGAAATCAAAAGCTGGTCTGGAGGGCAATGAAGAGCATGAGAAAGACCAAAGCATGCCCAATGCGATCAAATAAGAACGCCAAAGGAGAAATAATGAAAGGAGACAGCGAAATCATGGAAACATGGAGAAAGTATTTTCAACGAGTACATAATCCCTCGAGAACAATTGAAACAAGGAGTACAGATCAATTAGTAAGAGTAACAAATAATCCAGCGGAGACAGCTGAAGAGGCAGATATCTCAATGGAAGAAATCCAAAAGCTATAAGGAAAGTGAAAGTATGAAATGCCCCAAGAGCAGATCAAGTTTATCCAGAAATGTTTCAAAACCAAGGGAGAGACACACGCAAACTACTACATGCAATATGTCAACAAGCATGGAAGTCAAAACAAGTGCCAGACGACTGCAAGAAGGGAACGGTAGTACCAATTCACAAGAAAGGATCAACTATGGGAATGCTCAAACTATAGAGGGATACCACTACTAAAACGTACCAGAAAAAGTGTATGCCAGGATATTGGAAAAGACTAAGGAAAAGAGTAGAGGATCAAATTGAAAACACCAGAGTGGATGAGTTAGACCAGGAAGAAGTGTACAAGACCACATATTTACAATTAAACAAATAATAGAAACATTTATTCAGAGAAACATTGACTTGCACCTGTTTTTATAGACCTAAAAAGCATTTGACACCGTGAGGAAAGAGAGACAAACTATGACATTCCTTAAAAGAACACAATGTAGAGCAAAATTTAAAAGAACCATTATAAGTATTTAGAATAAAACCAACATGTGTACTGAGAGTAGGTGGAAATGTAACTGAAGAATTTGATGTAGATATAGGAGTAAGACAGGGTTGCTAAGTCCTCTTTTGTGTATCTCATTTATGGATTCAGTCGCAAATGCATCGTCAAAAAATGAAGAAAATAAAAGTAGGTATGTGGAAGCTCAGACCAGTAATTCTGTTTGGAAAATCAGAAAGGGATCTTCAGTCGAATATGCACATGATGAAAAATGAAATAAATAAAAAAGGAATGAAAGTAAATGCAAAGAAAACTAGGAAAGCTAAAACACAAAATCTTAATTTGGACAGGAAGAATTTAGAACAAGTTCAAAGCTACAATTACCTATAGTAATGATTAACTCAGAGGTAAAACTAAGAAGAAATCAGCCAGAGAATCAAAAAGGCAAGTGCAATATATAACTATATAGGAAAGGCATGTGTAGGTAACAAGAATTGTCAACAAAAACCAAAATGGCAGTATACAGCACAGTTTATTATCCCTACTCTCCTCTATAGCAGTGAAACCTGGACCTTAGACAATAGAGAATACAGTAGAGTACAGGCATCAAAAGACAAAATCAGAAACACAACAATAAGAAATCAAACCAAAGCAGATGTCATAAAAACTAAGATAGAAATAAATCAGCTCTGATGGTTTGGGTATGTTAACAGAATGAATGGCAATAGAATAGCTAAATCAATATACAGTGCTTAAACTCAAGGTAACAGACCAAAAGTCAGATCTCTGAGAAAATGGGAAGAGACATTAAAACAAAGAATTTTTTTATATTTTAGAAAGAAACAGAAAATGACAAGACATGGCAGCCTGGAGAAAGATCACTGGGCATCTAAACCCCACCCGCCGGAAGGTAGAATAGGAGCTGATAAAGAAAGAAAGAAAGACATACAGGCAGAGGGCGGGGAGACCAAAAAGAAGATATTTTGGATTAGATATAGGAAGACATGAAGATTGTCGGTGAAGGATGAAGACGAACAGAATAGGACAACGTGAAGGAGGAAGATCTGCTGCGGTGATCCCTAAGGGGGAAATGCTGAAAGACAAAGTAAAATATTTTAAATTTTTGATTCGCTTAACCCACGTCCACAACTAAGATGATTTCAGGGTTTTTGGTAGGATTTTTAGGATTTCCCGGACTATCCTGTAAACAACCAAGGGTTCTTAACGTACACAGAGCGTTGTTATCTGTAATATCGACCTCCTTTATATCACCACGGGGACTAGATGTTGATCCACCCAATTCGGACCAGGGGCGTAGTTTTGAGAAAATTTGTCAACCGTTGGCGGGGCTCAACCCACTACCTTTTGGCTGAGAGGCTGACATCTTGTTTCTGGACTACCGAGTCTCCCAAAGAAAGAGAAGATCAATAATTATAGTGAGTGGTTGTCATGTGTGGCCCTCTATGATAACTAAATGTGGCCCATGTGGCCCTTGGGGGACCTTGAGTTTGAACACCCGATATAAATAATCGAAATATAAAAACAATAAATCTTAAAAGAAAATAAATATACATATCATCATATCAATGCGTCTTGGAACAATAATTGGGAAAACAATGAAGAAAACGTTGAGGCAGTGAACTAGATTTATGTCCAAATAAAATAAAAGTAGATTTGGTATTAAATAAATGTTAGAACCCTGTAATATGGACGAACACAAAACAAATAAATAATCGGAAAAACATAGCCGTCAGACAGAATCGAATCAACAACTCAGCATAATATCATCACTCAAAACAGTTATTCGCTATTAGCTGTTTCCATTCTTCCTAATCACTCCCCTAGCAATTAGCTATTTCCATTCTTCCTAATCACTCTTTAGCTATTAACTGTTTCCATTCTTCCTAATCCTTCCCTTAGCTATTAACTGTTTCCACTCTTCCTAATCACTCCCCTAGCTATTAACTGTTTCCATTCTTCCTAATCATTCCCCAGCTAACTGTTTCCACTCTTCCTAATCACTCCCTAGATATTAGCTATTTCCATTCTTCCTAATCACTCCCTAGCTATTAACTTACCACTCTTCTAATCACTCCCCTAGCTATTAGCTGTTTCCATTCTTCCTAATCACTCCCTGGCTATTAACTGTTTCCACTCTTCCTAATCCACTCCTAAGCATAGCTATTTTCATTCTTCCTAATCATTCCCCTAGCTATTAACTGTTTCACTTTTTCTAATCCTCCCTAGCTATTAGCTATTTCCATTCTTCCTAATCATTGCCTTAGCTATTAGTTATTTTTTCATTCTTCCTAATCATTCCCATAGCTATTAGCTATTTCCATTCTTCCTAATCACTCCCTTTAGCTATTAGCTATTTTCATTCTTCCTAATCATTCCCATAGCTTTTAGTTATTTCCATTCTTCCTAATCATTCCCCAGCTATTAGCTATCTCCACTCTTTCTAATCAGTCCCCAGCTATAAGCTATCCCCTTTCTTTCTAATCCTCCCTGGCTTTTTGTTGTTAGAATCGGAATTTCACTAAAGCAGCTTGTTTTGGCAGCATTTTAAGGCGATTATTTGGACCAAGAATGTGTGATTGATTTATAAACATTGAGACGTTTGCTGTCCTTCATCTTTTTTTTCTCTCTTGAACAGGGCAACAGCCACTTACAATCAACAGCTCCTGTTCAAAGACACACCGTTCTGCAATTATGTGAATTTGGAGGTACACTATTTCTATTTTTTTTAAACACATGAGTAGATTTAGCTTTTTCTCGTTTCTTCGTGCCCAGGTGTGGGGAGTGGGATGGGGTGCAGGACATACGGATTATTCTGCATGCTGCATTTAAACTTTAAAAAATAAAGAAAGGGTTCCATTCTTAAGTGTTATGAGACTAGCTTACACTCATAAGAATATTGCTTATTATAAACAAACGAAGGAAAAAGCAGTAAATTAAATTCAGCCGGTGTTTCATGTTATTGAACACATGCATATGAATTTGAACGTACAGTATTTTTATTTAAAAAGTGTGTAGATCTAGCTTTTCTTGTCTTTCATGCTCAGGGTGTGGGAGGTTTGGGTTGCGGTGCGGGGCACAATGATCTATTCTGCATACTGTTGCAGACTTAAAAAAACTAGTTCATTCCTGAGTATTATGAGACTGGCTTACCTCATAAGAATATCGACTCTGTAAACAAATGAATGAGAAAGCACTAAATTAAATGCAGCTAGTGTTTCATGTTATTGAACATCATGTAAACATGAAGAATACCGTATTATCAAATACAGTCTACGGTAAGACAAAATAATTAACATGCATACAATTTCTGGTATAGCTATCAGAAAATGACTGCTTTGCCTATCACATTATTCACCGAAACAGAGAATTTCAACAGAAAGTTACATAAATCACAGAAAACGTTTCTTATCGTAACACACAATTTTTGACGTTTGCAATAACGAAAGACATGATACTACATGAACATTAATACGAAGGAGCCACAGTGGAGCGAAGTCAAAGGCGAAATATGACAATAAGTGACAACTCCACTAATAAAGACAGAGCAAACATGTGACGTTTCGGTATAACCCTTCGTCAGACAACAAACGAGAAATATTTAGAATCTAGATCTAAGTAATACCTCCGGCATCACACAATGTGATGTCAGAAGAAAAACATAAAGGAGAAAGAAAGAACGAAAAGACAGTGATGTTAAGAAACGTAGCAATGGGGGGTGTGATGCCGGAGGTATTACTTAGATCTAGATTCTAAATATTTCTCGTTTGTTGTCTGACGAAGGGTTATACCCGAAACGTCACGTGTTTGCTCTGTCTTTATTAGTGGAGTTGTCACTTATTGTCATATTTCGCCTTCGTACATGTACATTATAAATTATGACCATTTCAAGGCTACACAGAAGGCGTTGTGTCACAATCGTAAGCGTTAGGAGTTAGTAACTAGCAGTTTAAAAACCCTTCCTGACCAATGGGGTTTTGTTTTCACGATGCTGCACTACATGTATTAGATCTAGTAAAAGACATTGCGGTCTGCTTTTCTCACTTGACTCAGGTATGAATGAGTTCCCAGCTATAGGTAGAGAAAGATCTTGTCAGAGTTTTAGGGCGATGCAGTCTTGATCTTGTCAGAATGTAAGTACGATAACAAGTTGCTGTACTGTGTGTTCCTTTAGGAAGTTGAAGACTTTGAATGAAAGGACATTCTGGGGAAATGGATGATGTACAGTCACTGAGCCTGCATTTTGTGCCTGAACATGTATCTGTACGGGGATACAGGCTATAAATGTATAATTATATTTATAAGACTTGTCTTCAATCTGAATTATAGACGAATCCAATAGTGTGTCTCTGCGAAGGTTCACATTGGTGGTTATTTCCCATTCTTTCCATCTCTCCAGTTGGCAGCGCGGCAGTCCCCATCAACATGGCCGAAATACACACACCTTCCGTTATTCTAAGAGATGACTTCGACTCTGACGATGATTTTAATCCTGACATATGGTAAGCCTACATTTAATCGATTTACTAAGGTTATGTTTCTAGTTTTCATTGTTTAATTGGAGTATATGTCCCAAAAAACCAGAATATTTCAGTGTTGACCACATTTGTCCTGGACAATATAAATATACTATGTAGTTGAAGCAGTTGCTAAATCATCGAATAAGCTGAACGTGTGAACCTAATGCACATACTTTGCTTTTAATCTGGCTTGTCTTATTGAAGTTTCACATACATGTACTTTCATATCATTTGCTGCACGATTCGTCTCGAGGCCACAATCATAATTCTTCGTTGCTTCTCAGCTCCGTGTGTTTCTGTTCATAACTAAACAATAGAAATATTGAGCCACTAACAGGTCTCATTAATATTTTGCTCCGATTTTTTTTTTTAAATCAAGGGCTTGACGTAGATAATGAATCGGCGAGGGATGCCGACGCCGAGGTCGCGGGTTGGATTCTATTGGTGCCCAGATATGTTTTTTCTCTCTATTCCTTTATAGGCCAATTTGTCGAATCTTTGTTCATACAAGGCTTCGGTATTATTTTATGTCATTGTACATCATAGGGCCGGTCGGGTAGCCTCTTGCAGCTATTCTACTAATTTTAGTGAGATTTTACCCTCATCGCTCTTCCATTCATGATCGAATCTCTGCTACACAGAGAGAGAGAGAGAGAGAGAGAGAGAGAGAGAGAGAGAGAGAGAGAGAGAGAGAGAGAGAGAGAGAGAGAGAGAGAGAGAGAGAGAGAGAGAGAGAGAGAGAGAGAGAGAGAGAGAGAAACAGACAGACAGACATACAGACAGACAGACAGAGACAGAGGCAGAGACAGAAAGAGAGAGAGAGAGAGAGAGAGAGAGAGAGAGAGAGAGAGAGAGAGAGAGAGAGAGAGAGAGACAGACAGACAGACAGACAGACAGACAGACAGACAGACAGAGGCAGAGACAGAAACAGAAAGAGAGAGAGAGAGAGAGAGAGAGAGAGAGAGAGAGAGAGAGAGAGAGAGAGAGAGAGAGAGAGAGAGAGAGAGAGAGAGAGAGAGAGAGGGAGGGAGATAGATAGAGAAAGAGAGAGAGAGAGAGAGAGAGAGAGAGAGAGAGAGAGAGAGAGAGAGAGAGAGAGAGAGAGAGAGAGAGAGAGAGAGAGAGACAGAGACAGAGACAGAGAGAGACAGACAGACAGACAGACAGACAGACAGACAGACAGAGACAGAGACAGAGACAGAGGCTGAGACAGAGACAGACAGCCAGACAGCCAGACAGACAAACAGACAGGCAGACAGACAGACAGAGACGGAAGCAGAGATAGAGAGATAGAGGGAGTCAGTCGATAATCATTGCCAATTTTGTGACCTTCACAGTTCCCATTTGACCTGACTTAGCACTTCCTTACTGACTTCCTACTTCCTGGCGACCTCTTTCTCGTCTGTCTTTTTCCTGCCGGAAGGCAGCGAGACTGCTGGGACTGTCGTAGGCCTTTGTCATATGCCCGGATTCCGGATGCGGTTTTATGTTTTATGAAGTATGGAGGAGGGAAAACTTACGAAAACTTGACTTATAATCTAAGCTGGATCTTCATGAGATAGATCGACATGTAGAATCTAGATCTATGTACACCATACATAATAACAGTAAGTCATCGTGCCGGTTTTTCCGATACATTTTCACTATCCATATCATTCCTCTATCACTATCATCTTTTACTAAAACAATGTGCATAGTTAGAACAAGAGAATTGAATGGATTGTCTATAATCTAGAACTAGATCTAGAATCTAGCTATCTAGTCTACCTCTAAATATAGTCTACATCTAGACTCTCTTTCTTTGATCTAGATCTAAAATTTAGCTATGATATCATATCTTAACTTTTAGATCTAGATTTAGATATATCTAAATTTAAATCTAGATTCTAGGCCTACGCCTACGATATTTTCACAGTGAATTAATGAATGTTAAATGAAAATGTTTAATGAGTGAGCCAAATCTAGAATCTAGATCTAGATCTAGATCTAGATAATCGACATGGACACTCCTTAAGAATGATGTCCCGTTTCCTTACACTTACACCATCAATGAATGAAATAGAAGGACTAGCCAAGTTGTTTGGGTTTACTTTGCCGAGTAGTATCATTATCTTTCAGATTAGGTATTTTATTAATGTATTAATGTAGCTTTAGATCTAGATCTAGATCTAGATATCTTAAATAGAGATGGTCTCTAGCTAATTTTGGAAAATGTTTGGTAAATTTGCACTCTGTGAAAATACCAATCTCTTTTGACACTTACAGAGGGAGCCCCTGAAACCCCCACCCCACACCCCCATCTTTTTCGCTGTGTTTCTCCTTACTCAGGAGGGGACTCCCCTGATCCCCCCTTTCCAAATCATAAGATTTGGCGTTGGTTTTCTCATCTGGCTAATTATTCTCTATGTTTATGAGACATCAATTTTAAGGAGTACCTTTGATAAGCATTTTATTACTTCCAAGTCTTGATTTGATTTTCCTGTTTACTCATTAGGCAAAGCTTGAGGGGCCTCATGTTGGAGGAAGTTATGGACTATTGTACATGGAAAGGCAGCTGTTTTCTGTAATATTATGGGAGAACGACAATTGGTATTAATGTTTTGATTAGTTATGCTAGATATTACATCTACTTATACTTATCAAACTCTTAAAATCTTGTCTTGTCATATTGTCAATACCTGATACTTAAGGCACTATTCATGTGTTTATATATGTGTGTAGAAGAACAAAAGTTGCTTTAAAACTTTAGAATATTAGATTTCTGAAAAGTTATAGAGACTATATTTTTAAATTGAAATTTAGTGAGGTAGGGAGATTTGCCTTGTTTGCTCTAAACTCTTCGGTTGAGAGAGAGAGAGAGAGAGAGAGAGAGAGAGAGAGAGAGAGAGAGAGAGAGAGAGAGAGAGAGAGAGAGAGAGAGAGACACGAGGGAAGAGCGAGAGAGAGGGAGAGAGGAGAGAGGAAAAGGAAAAGAGGGAGAGAGGGAGAGGGAAGAGCAGAGAGAGAGAGAGAGAGAGAGAGAGAGAGAGAGAGAGAGAGAGAGAGAGAGAGAGAGAGAGAGAGCAGAGAGAGAGAGAGAGAGAGAGAGAGAGAGAGAGAGAGAGAGAGAGAGAGAGAGAGAGAGCGAGAGAGAGAGAGAGAGAGAGAGACAGAGAGAGAGAGAGAGGGCAGAGAAGAACAGACAGATACTTGGAGGGAATTCGTGGATATTTCTGTAAATTGGAAAATGTTTTGCTGGAACTTTGGAAATGATCAATTATGACCCTCGCTCCGAAACACATATTAATTTATTCATGAAGACTGTGATTGCATATAGTCGAATAATTGATTGCGAGATAAAGAGCAACAATTTTGTAGATATTCTCACACAACATAATTTGGTAAGTTGCTGAATTTATTGATAGCCACTTGCACTCATTCTATAATAATTATAATGATAAAAGTTGTTCTATAGCTCTTTACCCGAGTACGTTGGGTCAAAGCACTTGACAACTTGTCATATTCTTATAATCACGAGATAACATAGAAAACAACGTTTACATAAACTGAATCTTAAAAGCATGTTATGTTGTAAATTATTACTGCATGCAAAGAAATCGGCATATTATGATACATTCAAATACATGTACTGACTCGCTTACACATGACATGTGCACGCACGCTACCTCTCCCTATACACACACACACGCACACACATACACACACACACACACACACACAATCGGACAACGGTAAGATTGTAAACGCATAATAAAATATGTCCTCAAAACGTAACGCATAATAAAATACGTCCTCAAAACGTAACGCATAATAAAATATGTCCTCAAAATGTAACATAATAAAATATGTCCTCAAAACGTAACGCATAATAAAATATGTCCTCAAAATGTAACGCATAATAAAATATGTCCTCAAAATGTAACGCATAATAAAATATGTCCTCAAAATGTAACGCATATTAAAATATGTCCTCAAAGGTAACGCACAATAAAATATGTCCTCAAAAAAGTAACGCATATTATCATGTCTGAAAAAAACTAACGCATATTATCATGTCTCGAAATGTAACGCATATTATCATGTCTCAAAATGTAACGCATATTATCATGTCTCAAAATGTAACGCATAGTATCATGTCTCAAAATGTAACGCATATTATCATGTCTCAAAATGTAACGCATATTATCAAAATGTAACGCATATTATCATGTCTCAAAATGTAACGCATATTATCATGTCTCAAAATGTAACGCATATTATCATGTCTCAAAATGTAACGCATATTATCATATCTCAAAATGTAACGCATATTATCATGTCTCCAAAATGTAACGCATAGTGTCATGATTCAAAATATAACGCATAATAACATGTCTCAAAATGTAACACATATTATCATATCTCAAAATGTAACGCATATTATCATGTCTCAAAATGTAACGCATAGTATCATGTCTCAAAATGTAACGCATATTATCATGTCTCAAAATGTAATGCATATTATCATGTCTCAAAATGTAACGCATATTATCATGTCTCAAAATGTAACGCATAGTGTCATGATTCAAAATATAACGTAACATCAAAATGTAACATATTATCATATCTCAAAATGTAACGCATATTATCATGTCTCAAAATGTAACTGTAACTCAAAATGTAACGCATATTATCATGTCTCAAAATGTAACGCATATTATCATGTCTCAAAATATAATGCATATTATCATGTCTCAAAATGTAACGCATATTATCATGTCTCAAAATGTAACGCATATTATCATGTCTCAAAATGTAACGCATATTATCATGTCGCAAAATGTAACTGTAACGCATATTATCATGTCGCAAAATGTAACGCAAAATGTAATCTTTCATGTCAAAATGTAACGCATATTATCATGTCTCAAAATGTAAACGCATATTATCATGTCTCAAAATGTAACGCATATTATCATCCCATGTTTATCATGTCGCAAATGTAACGCATATTATCATTTCTCAAAATGTAACGCATATTATCATGTCTCAAAATGTAACGTATATTATCATGCGTGTAACGCATATAATCATGTTTCAAAATGTAACGCATATTATCATGTCTCAAAATGTAATTATCATGTAAAATGCATCATGTCTCAAAATATTATCATTTCGCAAAATGTAAATATTATCATTTAAAATGTGACTGTAATGCTATTATCATGTCGCAAAATGTAACGCATATTATCATGTCGCAAAATGTAACGCATATTATCATGTCGCAAAATGTAACGCATATTATCATGTCGCAAAATGTAACGCATATTATCATGTCTCAAAATGTAACTGTAATGCATATTATCATGTCGCAAAATGTAACGCATATTATCATTTCTCAAAATGTAACGCATATTATCATTTCTCAAAATGTAACGCATATTATCATTTCTCAAAATGTAAAGCATAATATCACCAGGTGCTGATGCAGATCCCCGGGTTCGATTCTGTCTGATGTCTGTTATTATCTCCGTTCATTCCCCGTTGCCGGTTGGAGGAGTTACTAGTAGGTACCTATTCTTGTTCATTCATGACGTCACGTGTTTTATCTTGTCGCTTCTCTCAACGAATTCTATTTTAGGATCAGCACATACGGTGGACAGGCGAACTTCTAATGATGCAAACATTTATTTCCTTCGTATTCGTCTCGTTTTGACTTCCTATGGAGGCCTAGCCTTTACATTATGACCACATACGTTACTTTCGACATTTTATCTCCCCCCTCCCCTCCCCCACTGTTTGTCGATCTGCTCTAATACAGTAACGTTTGGAACAAGCTTCTGGCAGAAATGAAACTAAAAAGTAAAACTGGTAAAGACTTTAGAACTAAAAGTAAAACTGGCAAAGACTTTAAAACTAAAAAGTAAAACTGGTAAAGACTTTAGAACTAAAAGTAAAACTGGCAAAGACTTTAAAACTAAAAAGTAAAACTGGCAAAGACTTTAAAACTAACAAGTAAAACTGGTAAAGACTTTAAAACTAAAAGTAAAACTGGTAAAGACTTTAGAAACTAAAAAAGTAACACTGGTAAAGACTTTAAAACTAAAAGTAAAACTGGCAAAGACTTTAGAACTAAAAGTAAAACTGGTAAAGACTTTAAAACTAAAAGTAAAACTGGTAAAGACTTTAGAACTAAAAGTAAAACTGGTAAAGACTTTAAAACTAAAAGTAAAACTGGTAAAACTTTAGAACTAAAAGTAAAACTGGTAAAGACTTTAGAACTAAAAAGTAAAACTGGTAAAGACTTTAAAACTAAAAGTAAAACTGGTAAAGACTTTAGAACTAAAAAACTGTAACACTAAAAAGGTAAAGACTAAAAGTAACACTGGTAAAACTTTAAAACTAAGATTAAACTAAAGTGCACGCTGATATTAATTCCTATTACTCAGACATTGATTTCGTCAGTTATCATGAAAAAGAAGAAAAAAAAGCTGCAAATTGATTTGTTTAATGATACAAGAAAATGGATGCATGAGATAACTTTTCACCCCCACCGTGCCCCTTCTACGATAACTTTCTACCACCCTCTACCATTTGCGTGATAACTTTCTACCAGCCTTTACCATTTGCGTGATAACTTTCTACCACCCTCTACCATTTGCGTGATAACTTTCTACCACCCTTTACCATTTGCGTGATAACTTTCTACCACCCTTTACCATTTGCGTGATAACTTTCTACCGCCCTTTACCATTTGCATAATAACTTTCTACCACCCTTTACCATTTGCGTGATAACTTTCTACCACCCTCTACCATTTGCGTGATAACTTTCCACCGGCCCTTTCTCTTCATAGGTAAACCCTCTACCGCTCAGTACTCTGTTTCATCACCACTCACCCTTTCAATGTCCACCCCTGAAGAAAGGGACTTTGATAGACTTAGCACTAACCCCTTAATGTGATGAGATTTTACTGTAAAACTTAAATACATTAAATAGATTGAATTCACGTTTCAATACTCTATCGCTCCTTGCATCAATTCATTTTCTATTTTTACGATGATTTCTCGACAGAACACTACCACCCCACACACCCCCACACCCCCCTCCGCCCCCAGCGGTAGTTATATTATTGTAATGCACACTCTTATGGGTGGTATACTATGCTTCTATCACCAATCAACACAAACAGTTGTTCATATCAATCGTAGGCTGATTTCTCTGTAACAGCCGTCAGTTTCATATCGCTATGTTTACTTGAGACAGCCATTGTTATTGCTGGCATCGATACACATCTGTTTTACAGTTACACTCAACATAACTTTCTAAAACAAACCTCAACAGAAGCGGTTTATGTATTCAGAAAAACATCACAGTGAATATACACAAACACACGGATGAAAACGTACGCATGGAATTCACTGTGTTGAGAAGTTGACATTGGGTTGAAAAAAGGAAGGGGAAGCATGGTGTTGTTACTGGTGATGATAATGTGATGATGTGATTCTCAGCGGTAATGGTGTATGACTGAATGTTATTGGTATTGGTCTACTCTCTATCGTAGTTGTGTAGGCCTAAATGTTATTGGTATTGGTGTAATATCTACCGTAGTTGTGTAGGCCTAAATGTTATTGGTATTGGTGTAATCTCTATCGTATTAGTGTTGTACTAAATTTTATTGGTATTGTTGTAATCTCTATCGTAGTTGTGTAGTACTGAATGTTATTGGTATTGGTGTAATCTCTACCGTAGTTGTGTAGGACTGAATGTTATTGATATTGGTGTAATCTCTATCGTATTTGTGTATGCTTAAATGTTATTGGTATTGGTGTAATCTCTATTGTAGTGGTGTAGGCCTAAATGTTATTGGTACTGGTGTAATCTCTATTGCAGTTGTGTAGGACTAAAAGTTATTGGTATTGGTGTAATTTCTGTCGTAGTTGCGTAGGCCTAAATGTTATTGGTATTGGTGTAATCTCTATCGTATTAGTGTAGTACTAAATGTTATTGGTATTGGTGTAATTTCTATCGTAGTTGTGTAGTACTAGATGTTATTGGTATTGGTGTAATCTCTATCGTAGTGGTGTAGGACTAGATGTTATTGGTATTGGTGTAATCTCTATCGTAGTGGTGTAGGACTAGACTAGATGTTATTGGTATTGGTGTAATCTCTATCGTAGTTGTGTAGGACAAGATGCTATTGGTATTGGTGTAATCTCTATCGTAGTGGTGTAGTACTAGACTAGATGTTATTGGTATTGGTGTAATCTCTATCGTAGTGGTGTAGTAATAGACTAGATGTTATTGGTATTAGTGTAATCTCTATCGTAGTGGTGTAGTACTAGACTAGATGTTATTGGTATTGGTGTAATTTCTATCGTAGTGGTGTAGTACTAGACTAGATGTCATTGGTATTGGTGTAATCTCTATCGTAATTGTGTAGTACTAGACTAGATGTTATTGATATTGGTGTAATCTCTATCGTAGTGGTGTAGTACTAGACTAGATGTTATTGGTATTGGTGTAATTTCTATCATAGTGGTGTAGTACTAGACTAGATGTTATTGGTATTGGTGTAATTTCTTAGGTAGTGGTGTAGGACTAGACTAGATGTTATTGGTATTGGTGTAATCTCTATCGTAGTTGTGTAGGACAAGATGTTATTGGTATTGGTGTAATTTCTATCGTAGTGGTGTAGTACTAGACTAGATGTCATTGGTATTGGTGTAATTTCCATCGTAGTGGTGTAGTACTAGACTAGATGTTATTAGTATTGGTGTAATTTCTATCGTAGTTGTGTAGTACTAGACTAGATGTTATTGGTATTGGTGTAATTTCTATCGTAGTGGTGTAGTACTAAACTAGATGTTATTGGTATTGGCTTAATGTCTATCGTAGTGGTGTAGTACTAGACTAGATGTTATTGGTATTGGTGTAATCTCTATCGTAGTGGTGTAGTACTAGACTAGATGTTGTGAGTATTGATGTAATCTCTATCGTAGTCGTGTAGTACTAGATGTTATTGGTATTGGTGTAATTTCTATCGTAGTGGTGTAGTACTAGACGTTATTGGTATTGGTGTAATCTCTATTGTAGTTGTGTAGTACTATATGTTATTGGTATTGGTGTAATCTCTATGGTAGTGGTGTAGTACTAGACTAGATGTTATTGGTATTGGTGTAATCTCTATCGTAGTGGTGTAGTACTAGACGTTATTGGTATTAGTGTAATCTCTATCGTAGTTGTGTAGGACTAGATGGTATTGGTATTGGTGTAATCTCTATCGTAGTGGTGTAGGACTAGATGCTATTGGTATTGATGTAATTCTATTGTAGTGGTGTAGTTATTGGTATTGGTGTAATATCTATCGTAGTTGTGTAGGACTAGATTAGTTATTGGTATTGGTGTAATCTATATCCTAGTGGTGTAGGACTAGACTAGATGTTATTGGTATTGGTGTAATCTCTATGGTAGTGGTGTAGTACTAGACTAGATGTTATTGGTATTGGTATAATTTCTATCGTGGTGGTGTAGTACTAGACTAGATGTTATTGGTATTGGTGTAATCATTATCGTAGTGGTGTAGTACTAGACGTTATTGGTATTGGTGTAATCTTTATCGTAGTGGTGTAGTACTAGACTAGATGTTATTGGTATTGGTGTAATCTGTATCGTAGTGGTGTAGTACTAGACGTTATTGGTATTAGTGTAATCTCTATCGTAGTTGTGCAGGACTGATGTTATTGTATTGGTGTAATCTCTATCGTAGTTGTGTAGGACTAGATGCTATTGGTATTGATGTAATCTCTATTGTATTTCTAGTACTAGATTAGACGTTATTGGTGGTGTAATATCTATCGTAGTTGTGTAGGATTAGATTAGATGTTATTGGTATTGGTGTAATCTATATCGTAGTGGTGTAGTACTAGACTAGATGTTATTGGTATTGGTGTAATCTCTATGGTGGTGGTGTAATACTAGACTAGATGTTATTGGTATTGGTATAATTTCTATCGTAGTGGTGTAGTACTAGACTAGATGTTATTGGTATTGGTGTAATCTTTATCGTAGTGGTGTAGTACAAGGCATTATTGGTATTGGTGTAATTTCTATCGTAGTGTTATGTTATTGTGTAATCTTTAGTACTAGATGTTATTGGTATTGGTGTAATTTCTATCGTAGTGGTGTAGTACTAGACTAGATGTTATTGGTATTGGTGTAATCTTTATCGTAGTGGTGTAGTACTAGAGTAGATGTTATTGGTATTGGTGTAAATTCTATCGTAGTGGTGTAGGATTAGACTAGATGTTATTGGTATTGGTGTAATCTTCTATCGTAGTGGTGTAGTAGAGTAGATGTTATTGGTATTGGTGTAATCTCTATCCTAGTGGTGTAGTACTAGACTAGATGTTATTGGTATTGGTGTAATCTCTATCGTAGTGGTGTAGTACTAGATTAGATGTTATTGGTATTGGTTAATCTTTATCGTAGTGGTGTAGTACTAGACTTTATTGGTATTGGTGTAATTTCTATCGTAGTGGTGTAGTACTAGACTAGATGTTATTGGTATTGGTGTAATTTCTATCGCAGTGGTGTAGTACTAGACTAGATGTTATTGGTATTGGTGTAATCTCTATCGTAGTGGTGTAGTACTAGACTAGATGCTATTGGTATTGGTGTAATCTCTATCGTAGTGGTGTAGTACTAGACTAGATGTTATTGGTATTGTAGTGTAAAATCTGAATGTTATTGGTGTAATTTCTATCGTAGTGGTGTAGTACTAGACTAGATGTTATTGGTATTGGTGTAATCTCTATCGTAGTGGTGTAGTACTAGACTAGATGTTATTGGTATTGGTGTAATCTCTATCGTAGTGGTGTAGTACTAGACTAGATGTTATTTGTATTGGTCGTAATCTCTATGGTACTGGTGTAGTACTAGACTAAATGTTATTGGTATTGGTGTAATCTCTATCGTAGTGGTGTAGTACTAGACTAGATGTTATTGGTATTGGTGTAATCTCTATCAGGTGGTGTAGTACTAGACTAGATGTTATTGGTATTGGTGTAATTTCTATCGTAGTGGTGTAGTACTCGAGTGGTGTAGATGTTATTGGTATTGGTAATAATCTCTATCGTAGTGGTGTAGTACTAGACTAGATGTTATTGGTATTGGTGTAATCTCTATCGTAGTGGTGTAGTACTAGACTAGATGTTATTGGTATTGGTGTAATCTCTATCGTAGTGGTGTAGTACTAGACGTTAGATGTTATGGTATTGGTGTAATTTCTCGTCGTAGTTGTGTAGTACTAGACTAGATGTTATTGGTATTGGTGTAATCTCTATCGTAGTGGTGTAGTACTAGACTAGATGTTATTGGTATTGGTGTAATCTCTATCATAGTGGTGTAGTACTAGACTAGATGTTATTGGTATTGTTGTAATTTCCATCGTAGTGGTGTAGTGTAGACTAAATGTTAGGTATATTGGTATTGGTGGTAAGTGGCGTAGTACTAGACTAGATGTTGTGGGTATTGATGTAATCTCTATCGTGTTCGTAGTACTAGATGTAGACTAGATGTTAGTACTAGACTTGGTATTGGTGTAATCTCTATCATAGTGGTGTAGTACTAGACTAGATGTTATTGGTATTGGTGTAATCTCTATCGTTAGTGGTGTAGTACTAGGACTAGATGTTATTGGTATTGGTGTAATCTCTATCATAGTGGTGTAGTACTAGACGTTATTGGTATTGGTGTAATTTCTATCGTAGTGGTGTAGTACTAGACTAAATGTTATTGGTATTGATGTAATGTCTATCGTAGTGGTGTAGTACTAGATACTATTGCTAGATGTTATTGGTATTGGTGTAATTTCTATCGTAGTGGTGGTGTAGTACTAGACTAGATGTTATTGGTATTGGTGTAATCGCTATCGTAGTGGTGTAGTACTAGACTAGATGTTATTGGTATTGGTTTAATGTCTATGTATTGATGTAATCTCTATCGTAGTGGTGTAGTACTAGATAGATGTTATTGGTATTGGTGTAATTTCTATCGTAGTACTAGACTAGTGTGGTACTATGATAGTGGTGTAGTACTAGACGTTATTGGTATTGGTGTAATTTCTATCGTAGTGGTGTAGTACTAGACTAGATGTTATTGGTATTGGTGTAATTTCTATCTATCGTAGTGGTGTAGTACTAGACGTTATTATTGGTGGAATGTTATTGGTATTGGTGTAATCTCTATCATAGTGGTGTAGTACTAGACTAGATGATTGGTAGTGATGTACTAGATGTTATTGGTATTGGTGTAATTTCTATCGTAGTGGTGTAGTACTAGACTAGATTATTGGTATTAGTGTAATCTCTATCGTAGTGTGTAGGACTAGATGTTATTGGTATTGGTGTAATCTCTATCGTAGTAGGTGTAGTACTAGATTAGATGTTATTGGTATTGTTATTCGTGGTAATCTCTATCGTAGTGGTGTAGTACTAGATTAGATGTTATTGGTATTAATCGCTATCATAGTGTAATCTCTATCGTGGTGTAGTACTAGACTAGATGTTATTGGTATTGGTGTAATCTAGACTAGATGTTATTGGTATTGGTGTAATCTCTATGGTAGTGGTGTAGTACTAGACTAGATGTTATTGGTATTGGTGTAATCTGTATCGTAGTGGTGTAGGACTAGACTAGATGTTATTGGTATTGGTGTAATCTCTATCGTAGTGGTGTAGTACTAGACTAGATGTTATTGGTATTGGTGTAATCTCTATGGTAGTGGTGTAGTACTAGACTAGATGTATTGGTGTATTCTATGGTAGTGGTGTGTACTAGACTAATCTCTAATCTCTATCGTAGTGGTGTAGTACTAGACTAGACGTTATTGGTATTGGTGTAATCTCTATCGTAGTGGTGTAGGACTAGACTAGATGTTATTGGTATTGGTGTAATCTCTATCGTAGTGGTGTAGTACTAGACTAGATGTTATTGGTATTGGTGTAATCTCTATCTTGGTGGTGTAGTACTAGACGTTTATTGGTATTGGTGTAATCTTTATCGTAGTGGTGTAGTACTAGACTAGATGTTATTGGTATTGGTGTAATCTCTATCGTAGTGGTGTAGTACTAGACGTTATTGGTATTGGTGGGATTTCTATCGTAGTGGTGTAGTACTAGACTAGATGTTATTGGTATTGGTGTAATCTCTATCGTAGTCGACTAGATGTTATGTATTGTACTAGAGTGTTGTAGTACTAGACTGATATTGGTATTGGTGTAATTTCTATCGTAGTGGTGTAGTACTAGACGTTATTGGTATTGGTGTAATTTCTATCGTAGTGGTGTAGTACTAGACTAGATGTTATTGGTGGTATTGGTGTAATTTATTGGTATTGGTGTAATCTATGTGTGGTGTAGTACTAGACTAGATGTTATTGGTATTGGTGTAATCTCTATCGTAGTGGTGTAGTACTAGACTAGATTATTGGTATTGGTGTAATCTCTATCGTAGTGGTGTAGTACTAGACTAGATGTTATTGGTATTGGTGTAATCTCTATCGTAGTGGTGTAGTACTAGACTACATGTTATTGGTAGTGATGTAAATTCTATCGTAGTGGTGTAGTACTAGACTAGATGTTATTGGTATTGGTGTAATTTCTATCGTAGTTGTGTAGTACTAGACTAGATGTTATTGGTATTGGTGTAATCTCTATCGTAGTGGTGTAGTACTAGTACTTATTGGTATTGATTATCGAGTGTTATTGGTATTGGTGTAATCTCTATGATAGTGGTGTAGTACTAGACTAGATGTTATTGGTATTGGTGTAATCTCTATGGTAGTGGTGTAGTACTAGACTAGATGTTATTGGTATTGGTGTAATCTCTATGGTAGTGGTGTAGTACTAGACGATGTTATTGGTATTGGTGTAATCTCTATGGTAGTGGTGTAGTACTAGACTAGATGTTATTGGTATTGGTGTAATCTCTATGGTAGTGGTGTAGTACTAGACTAGATGTTATTGGTATTGGTGTAATCTCTATGGTAGTGGTGTAGTACTAGACTAGACGTTATTGGTATTGGTGTAATCTCTATGGTAGTGGTGTAGGACTAGACTAGATGTTATTGGTATTGGTTTAATCTCTATGGTAGTGGTGTAGTACTAGACTAGATGTTATTGGTATTGGTGTAATTTCTATCTTAGTGGTGTAGTACTAGACTAGATGTTATTGGTATTGGTGTAATCTATATCGTAGTGGTGTAGTACTAGACTAGATGTTATTGGTATTGGTGTAATCTCTATGGTAGTGGTGTAGTACTAGACTAGACGTTATTGGTATTGGTGGGATTTCTATCGTAGTGGTGTAGTACTAGACTAGATGTTATTGGTATTGATGTAATTTCTATCGTAGTGGTGTAGTACTAGACTAGATGTTATTGGTATTGGTGTAATCTCTATCGTAGTGGTGTAGTACTAGACTAGATGTTATTGGTATTGGTGGAATTTCTATCGTAGTGGTGTAGTACTAGACTAGATGTTATTGGTATTGGTGTAATTTCTATCGTAGTGGTGTAGTACTAGACTAGATGTTATTGGTATTGGTGTAATCTCTATCATAGTGGTGTAGTGCTAGACGTTATTTGTATTGGTGTAATTTCTATCGTAGTGGTGTAGTACTAGACTATATGTTATTGGTATTTGTTTAATCTCTATCGTAGTGGTGTAGTACTAGACTAGATGTTATTGGTATTGATGTAATTTCTATCGTAGTGGTGTAGTACTAGACTAGATGTTATTGGTATTGGTGTAATTTCTATCGTGGTGGTGTAGTACTAGACTAGATGTTATTGGTATTGGTGTAATCTTTATCGTAGTGGTGTAGTACTAGACTAGATGTTATTGGTATTGGTGTAATCTCTATGGTAGTGGTGTAGTACTAGACTAGATGTTATTGGTATTGGTGTAATCTCTATGGTAGTGGTGTAGTACTAGACTAGATGTTATTGGTATTGGTGTAATCGCTATCATAGTGTTGTAGTACTAGATGTTATTGGTATTGGTGTAATCTCTATGGTAGTGGTGTAGTACTCTACTAGATGTTATTCGTATTGGTGTAATCTCTATCGTAGTGGTGTAGTACTAGACGTTATTGGTATTGGTGTAATCTCTATGGTAGTGGTGTAGTATTAGACGTTATTGGTATTGGTGTAATCTCTATCGTAGTGGTGTAGTACTAGATGTTATTGGTATTGGTGTAATCTCTATGGTAGTAGTGTAGTACTAGACGTTATTGGTATTGGTGTAATCTCTATGGTAGTGGTGTAGTACTAGACTATATGTTATTGGTATTGGTGTAATCTATATCGTAGTGGTGTAGGACTAGACTACATGTTATTGGTATTGGTGTAATCTCTATGGTAGTGGTGTAGTACTAGACTAGATGTTATTGGTATTGGTGTCATCTCTATGGTAGTGGTGTAGTACTAGACTAGATGTTATTGGTATTGGTGTAATCTCTATGGTAGTAGTGTAGTACTAGACTAGATGTTATTGGTATTGGTGTAATCTCTATCGTAGTGGTGTAGTACTAGACTAGATGTTATTGATATTGGTGTAATCTCTGTCGTAGTGGTGTAGTACTAGACTAGATGTTATTGGTATTGGTGTAATTTCTATCATAGTGGTGTAGTTCTAGGCGTTATTGGTATTGGTGTAATCTCTATCATAGTGGTGTAGTACTAGGCGTTATTGGTATTGGTGTAATCTCTATCGTAGTGGTGTAGTACTAGACTAAATGTTATTGGTATTGGTTTAATGTCTATCGTAGTGGTGTAGTACTAGACTAGATGTTATTGGTATTGGTGTAATTTCTATCGTAGTGGTGTAGTAATAGACTAGATGTTATTGGTATTGGTGTAATCGCTATCGTAGTGGCGTAGTACTAGACTAGATGTTGTTGGTATTGATGTAATCTCTATCGTAGTCGTGTAGTACTAGATGTTATTGGTATTGGTGTAATTTCTATCGTAGTGGTGTAGTACTAGACGTTATTGGTATTGGCGTAATCTCTATTGTAGTTGTGTAGTACTATATGTTATTGATATTGGTGTAATCTCTATCGTAGTGGTGTAGTACTAGACTAGATGTTATTGGTATTGGTGTAATCTCTATCGTAGTGTTGTAGTACTAGACTAGATGTTATTGGTATTGGTGTAATCTCTATGGTAGTGGTGTAGTACTAGACTATATGTTATTGGTATTGGTGTAATCTCTATCGTAGTGGTGTAGTATTAGACTAGATTTATTGGTATTAGTGTAATCTCTATCGTAGTTGTGTAGGACTAGATGTTATTGGTATTGGTGTAATTTCTATCGTAGTTGTGTAGTACTAGATTAGACGTTATTGGTATTGGTGTAATCTCTATCGTAGTTGTATACGACTAGATTAGACGTTATTGGTATTGGTGTAATCTCTATGGTAGTGGTGTAGGACTAGACTAGATGTTATTGGTATTGGTGTAATCTCTATCGTAGTGGTGTAGGACTAGACTAGATGTTATTGGTATTGGTGTAATCTCTATCGTAGTGGTGTAGTACTAGACTAGATGTTATTGGTATTGGTTTAATGTCTATGGTAGTGGTGTAGTACTAAACTAGATGTTATTGGTATTGGTGTAATCTCTATCGTAGTGGTGTAGTACTAGACTAGATGTTATTGGTATTGGTGTAATCTTTATCGTAGTGGTGTAGTACTAGACTAGATGTTATTGGTATTGGTGTAATCTCTATGGTAGTGGTGTAGGACTAGACTAGACGTTATTGGTATTGGTGTAATCTCTATGGTAGTGGTGTAGTACTAGACTAGATGTTATTGGTATTGGTGTAATCTCTATGGTAGTGGTGTAGGACTAGACTAGACGTTATTGGTATTGGTGTAATCTCTATGGTAGTGGTGTAGGACTAGACTAGATGTTATTGATATTGGTGTAATCTCTATCGTAGTGGTGTAGTACTAGACTAGACGTTATTGGTATTGGTGTAATCTCTATCGTAGTGGTGTAGGACTAGACTAGATGTTATTGGTATTGGTGTAATCTCTATGGTAGTGGTGTAGTACTAGACTAGATGTTATTGGTATTGGTGTAATTTCTATCTTGGTGATGTAGTACTAGACTAGATGTTATTGGTATTGGTGTAATCTTTATCGTAGTGGTGTAGTACTAGACTAGATGTTATTGGTATTGGTGTAATCTCTATGTAGTGGTGTAGTACTAGACTAGATGTTATTGGTATTGGTGTAATTTCTATCGTAGTGGTGTAGTACTAGACTAGATGTTATTGGTATTGGTGTAATCTCTATCGTAGTGGTGTAGTACTAGACTAGATGTTATTGGTATTGGTGTACTCTCTATCATAGTGGTGTAGTACTAGACTAGACGTTATTTGTATTGGTGTAATTTCTATCGTAGTGGTGTAGTACTAGACTAGATGTTATTGGTATTGGTGTAATCTCTATCGTAGTGGTGTAGTACTAGACTAGATGTTATTGGTATTGGTGTAATTTCTATCGTAGTGGTGTAGTACTAGACCGTTATTGGTATTGGTGTAATTTCTATCGTAGTGGTGTAGTACTAGACTAGATGTTATTGGTATTGGTGTAATCTCTATCGTAGTGGTGTAGTACTAGACTAGATGTTATTGGTATTGGTGTAATCTCTATGGTAGTGGTGTAGTACTAGACTAGATGTTATTGGTATTGGTGTAATTTCTATCGTAGTGGTGTAGTACTAGACTAGATGTTATTGGTATTGGTGTAATCGCTATCGTAGTGGTGTAGTACTAGACTATTGATTGTTATTGGTATTGGTGTAATCTCTATATGTAGTCGTGTAGTACTAGACTGGTGTAGTACTTTATTGGTATTGGTGTAATCTCTATGGTAGTGGTGTAGTACTAGACTTATTGGTATTGTTATTGGTATTGGTGTAATCGACGTTATTGGTATTGGTGTGTAGTGGTGTAGTAGACGTTATTGGTATTGGTGTAATCTCTATGGTAGTGGTGTAGTACTAGACTAGATGTTATTGGTATTGGTGTAATCTCTATCGTAGTGGTGTAGTACTAGACTAGATGTTATTGGTATTGGTGTAATCTCTATGGTAGTGGTGTAGTACTAGACTAGATGTTATTGGTATTGGTGTAATCTCTATGGTAGTGGTGTAGTATATGTTATCGGTATTGGTGTAATCTCTATGACGTGTATTGGTATTGGTGTAATCTCTATCGTAGTGGTGTAGTACTAGACTAGATGTTATTGGTATTGGTGTAATCTCTATGGTAGTGACTAGATGTTATTGGTATTGTAATTTCTAGATAGTGGTGTATGTTATTGGTATTGGTGTAATCTCTATCGTAGTGGTGTAGGACTAGACTACATGTTATTGGTATTGGTGTAATCTCTATGGTAGTGGTGTAGTACTAGACTAGATGTTATTGGTATTGGTGTAATCTCTATCGTAGTGGTGTAGTACTAGACTAGATGTTATTGGTATTGGTGTAATCTCTATGTAGTGGTGTAGGACTAGACTAGATGTTATTGGTATTGGTGTAATCTCTATCGTAGTGGTGTAGTACTAGACTAGATGTTATTGGTATTGGTGTAATCTCTATCGTAGTGGTGTAGTACTAGACTAGATGTTATTGGTATTGGTGTAATTTCTATCGTAGTGGTGTAGTTCTAGGTTATTGGTATTAGGTTATTGGTATTGTGTTCTATCATAGTGGTGTAGTACTAGATGTTATTGGTATTGTGTAATCTCTATCGTAGTGGTGTAGTACTAGACTAGATGTTATTGGTATTGGTTTAATGTCTATCGTAGTTGTGTAGTAATCTCTTATTGGTATTGGTGTAATCTAGTAGTGGTGTAGACTAGACTAGATGTTATTGGTATTGGTGTAATCTCTATCGTAGTGGTGTAGGACTAGACTAGATGTTATTGGTATTGGTGTAATCTCTATGGTAGTGGTGTAGTAGACTAGATGTTATTGGTATTGGTGTAATCTCTATCGTAGTGGTGTAGTACTAGACTAGATGTTATTGGTATTGGTGTAATCTCTATTGTAGTGGTGTAGTACTAGACTAGATGTTATTGGTATTGGTGTAATCTCTATGGTAGTGGTGTAGTACTAGACTAGATGTTATTGGTATTGGTGTAATCTCTATCGATCGTAGTCTAGACTGGTATTGATGTAATTTCTATCTTGGTGGTGTAGTACTAGACTATATGTTATTGGTATTGGTGTAATCTCTATCGTAGTGGTGTAGTACTAGACTAGATTATTGGTATTGTGTAATCTCTATCGTAGTGGTGTAGACTAGATGTTATTGGTATTGGTGTAGTCTATCGTAGTAGTACTAGACTAGATGTTATTGGTATTGTGTACTAGTGGTTAGACGACTAGATATTGGTATTGGTGTAATCTCTATCGTAGTTGTAGTACTAGACTAGATTAGATTGTTATTGGTATTAGACATTATGTAAATCTCTATCGTAGTGGTGTAGTACTAGACTAGATGTTATTGGTATTGGTGTAATCTCTATCGTAGTGGTGTAGGACTAGACTAGACGTTATTGGTATTGGTGTAATCTCTATCGTAGTGGTGTAGTACTAGACTAGATGTTATTGGTATTGGTGTAAAATCTATCGTAGTGGTGTAGTACTAGACTAGATGTTATTGGTATTGGTGTAATTTCTATCGTAGTGGTGTAGTACTAGACTAAATGTTATTGGTATTGGTGTAATCTTTATCGTAGTGGTGTAGTACTAGACTAGATGTTATTGGTATTGGTGTAATCTGCTATGATAGTGGTGTAGTACTAGACGTTTATTGGTATTGGTGGGATTTCTATCGTAGTGGTGTAGTACTAGACTAGATGTTATTGGTATTGATGTAATCTCTATCAAAGTGGTGTAGTACTAGACTAGATGTTATTGGTATTGGTGTAATCTCTATCATAGTGGTGTAGTACTAGACGTTATTGGTATTGGTGTAATCGCTATCGTAGTGGTGTAGTAGTGGTAGACTAGACTGTTATATCGGTATTGGTGTAATCTCTATCGTAGTGGTGTAGTACTAGACTAGATGTTATTGGTATTGGTGTAATCTCTATCATAGTGGTGTACTAGACTAGATGTTATTGGTATTGGTGTAATTTCTATCGTAGTGGTGTAGTACTAGACTAGATGTTATTGGTATTGGTGTAATCTCTATCAAGTGGTGTAGTACTAGGATGTTATTGTTATTGTACTAGACTAGACTAGTTATTGGTATTGATGTAATCTCTATCGTAGTGGTAGTAGCACTAGACTATGTTATTGGTGTAATCTCTATGGTAGTGGTGTAGTACTAGTACTAGACTAGATGTTATTGGTATTGGTGTAATTTATGGTCGTGGTGGTGTAGTACTAGACTAAATGTTATTGGTATTGGTGTAATCTCTATGGTAGTAGTGTAGTACTAGACTTATTGATGTTATTGTGGTGTATTTATTGGTGTAATCTCTATGGTAGTGGTGTAGTACTAGACTAGATGTTATTGGTATTGGTGTAATCTCTATCGTAGTGGTGTAGTACTAGACTAGATGTTATTGGTATTGGTGTAATTGATATCATAGTGGTGTAGTACTAGACGTTATTGGTATTGGTGTAATCTCTATCGTAGTGGTGTAGTACTAGACGTTATTGGTATTGGTGTAATCTCTATCGTAGTGGTGTAGTACTAGATGTTAGGTACTAGATGTTATTGGTATTGGTGATAATCTCTATCAAAGTGGTGTAGTACTAGACGTTATTGGTATTGGTGTAATCTCTATGGTAGTGGTAGTACTAGACTATATGTTATTGGTATTGGTGTAATCTATATCGTAGTGGTGTAGGACTAGACTACATGTTATTGGTATTGGTGTAATCTCTATGGTAGTGGTGTAGTACTAGACTAGATGTTATTGGTATTGGTGTCATCTCTATGGTAGTGGTGTAGTACTAGACTATATGTTATCGGTATTGGTGTAATCTCTATGGTAGTAGTGTAGTACTAGACTTGATGTTATTGGTATTGGTGTAATCTCTATCGTAGTGGTGTAGTACTAGACTAGATGTTATTGATATTGGTGTAATTTCTGTCGTGGTGGTGAAGTACTAGACTAGATGTTATTGGTATTGGTGTAATTTCTATCAAGATGGTGTAGTACTAGACTTAGATGTTATTGTTATTGGTGTAATCTCTATGGTAGTGGTGTAGTACTAGACTAGATGTTATTGGTATTGGTTTAATCTCTATCGTAGTGGTGTAGTACTAGACTAGATGTTATTGGTATTGGTGTAATCTCTATCGTAGTGGTGTAGTACTAGATGTTATTGGTATTGATGTAATCTCTATCGTAGTGGTGTAGTACTAGATGTTATTGGTATTGGTGTAATCTCTATCGTAGTGGTGTAGTACTAGATGTTATTGGTATTGGATGTAATCTCTATGGTAGTGGTGTAGTACTAGACTAGATGTTATTGGTATTGGTGTAATCTCTATGGTAGTGGTGTAGGACTAGACTAGATGTTATTGGTATTGGTGTAATCTCTATGGTAGTGGTGTACTAGACTATATGTTATTGGTATTGACTATCGTTATTGGTATTGATGTAATCTCTATCGTAGTTGTGTAGGACTAGATGTTATTGGTATTGGTGTAATCTCTATCGTAGTTGGTGTAGTACTAGATTAGACGTTATTGGTATTGGTGTAATTTCTATCGTAGTAGTGTAGTACTAGATTAGACGTTATTGGTATTGGTGTAATCTCTATGGTAGTGGTGTAGTACTAGACGTTATTGGTATTGGTGTAATCTCTATGGTAGTGGTGTAGTAGACTAGACGTTACTGGTATTGGTGTAATCTCTATCGTAGTGGTGTAGTAGACTAGATGTTATTGGTATTGGTGTAATCTCTATCGTAGTGGTGTTATTGTACTAGACGATGTTATTGGTATTGATGTAATCTCTATCGTAGTGGTGTAGTACTAGACGTTATTGGTATTGGTGGAATTTCTATCGTAGTGGTGTAGTACTAGACTAGATGTTATTGGTATTGATGTAATTTCTATCGTGGTGGTGTAGTACTAGACTAGATGTTGGTATTGGTGTACTCTCTATCATAGTGGTGTAGTACTAGACGTTATTGGTATTGGTGTAATTTCTATCGTAGTGGTGTAGTACTAGACTAGATGTTATTGGTATTGGTGTAATCTCTATCGTAGTGGTGTAGTACTAGATGTTATTGGTATTGTTAGTTAGTTATTGATGTAAATTTCTATCGTAGTGGTGTAGTACTAGACTAGATGTTTGGTATTGGTATTGGTGTAGTATTAGACTAGACTTATTGGTATTGATAGTGGTGTAGTACTAGACTAAATGTTATTGGTATTGAGTGTAATCTCTATCGTAGTGGTGTAGTACTAGACTAGATGTTATTGGTATTGGTGTAATCTCTATCGTAGTGGTGTAGTACTAGACTAGATGTTATTGGTATTGGTGTAATCTCTATCGTAGTGGTGTAGTACTAGACTAGATGTTATTGGTATTGGTGTAATTGCTATCATAGTGACTAGATGTAGTACTAGACGACGTTATTGGTATTGGTGGAATTTCTATCGTAGTGGTGTAGTACTAGACGTTATTGGTATTGGTGTAATCTCTATGGTAGTGATGTAGTACTAGATGTTATTGGTATTGGTGTAATCTCTATGGTAGTGGTGTAGTACTAGATGTTATTGGTATTGGTGTAATCTCTATGGTAGTGGTGTAGTACTAGACTATATGTTATTGGTATTGGTGTAATCTATATCGTAGTGGTGTAGGACTAGACTACATGTTATTGGTATTGGTGTAATCTCTATGGTAGTAGTGTAGTACTAGACTAGATGTTATTGGTATTGGTGTCATCTCTATGATAGTGGTGTAGTACTAGACTAGATGTTATCGGTATTGGTGTAATCTCTATGGTAGTGGTGTAGTACTAGACTTGATGTTATTGGTATTGGTGTAATCTCTATCGTAGTGGTGTAGTACTAGACTAGATGTTATTGGTATTCGTGTAATTTCTGTCGTGGTGGTGAAGTACTAGACTAGATGTTATTGGTATTGGTGTAATTTCTATCAAGATGGTGTAGTACTAGACTAGATGTTATTGTTATTGGTGTAATCTCTATGGTAGTGGCGTAGCACTAGACGTTATTGGTATTGGTGTAAATCTATGGTAGTGGTGTAGTACTAGATAATTGGTATTGATGTAACTCTATCGTAGTGGTGTAGTACTAGATGTTATTGGTATTGATGTAATCTCTATGGTAGTGGTGTAGTACTAGATGTTATTGGTATTGATGTAATCTCTATGGTAGTGGTGTAGTACTAGATGTTATTGGTATTGGTGTAATCTCTATGGTAGTGGTGTAGCATTAGATGTTATTGGTATTGATGTAAACTCTATGGTAGTGGTGTAGTACGAGATGTTATTGGTATTGATGTAATCTCCATCGTCGTGGTCTAGTACTAGACGTTATTGGTATTGATGTAAACTCTATGGTAGTGGTGTAGTACTAAACGTTATTGGTATTGATGTAATCTCTATCGTCGTGGTCTAGTACTAGACGTTATTGGTATTGATGTAAACTCTATGGTAGTGGTATAGTACTAAACGTTATTGGTATTGATGTAATCTCTATGGTAGTGGTGTAGTACTAGACGTTATTGGTATTGGTGTAATCTCTATGGTAGTGGTGTAGTACTAGACGTTATTGGTATTGATGTAATCTCTATGGTATCTAGACGTTATTGGTATTGGTAGTGGTGTACTAGACGTTATTGGTATTGATGTAATCTCTATGGTAGTGGTTATTGGTATTGTACTAGACGACGTTATTGGTATTGATATAATCTCTATGGTAGTGGTGTAGTACTAGACGTTATTGGTATTGGTGTAATCTCTATGGTAATGGTGTAGTTCTAGACGTTATCGGTATTGATGTAATCTCTATGGTAGTGGTGTAGTACTAGACATTATTGGTATTGATGTAATCTCTTTCGTAGTGGTGTAGTACGAGACGTTATTGGTATTGATGTAATCTCTATCGTAGTGGTGTAGGACTAGATGTTATTGGTATTGGTGTAATCTCTATGGTAATGGTGTAGTACTAGACGTTATTGGTATTGATGTAATCTCTATCGTAGTGGTGTTGTACTAGACTAGATGTTATTTTTATTGGTGTAATTTCTATCGTAGTGGTGTAGTACTAGACTAGATGTTATTGGTATTGGTGTAATTTCTATCGTAGTGGTGTAGTACTAGACTAGACGTTATTGGTATTGGTGTAATCTCTATCGTAGTGGTGTAGTACTAGACTGGACGTTATTGGTGTTGGTGTAATCTCTATCGTAGTGGTGTAGTACTAGACTAGACG
This sequence comes from Doris montereyensis, assembly GCA_037039925.1. Classification (NCBI taxonomy): domain Eukaryota; kingdom Metazoa; phylum Mollusca; class Gastropoda; order Nudibranchia; family Dorididae; genus Doris; species Doris montereyensis. Next base: position 56,965 of record JAXRKP010000956.1, on the reverse strand, counting down.
TTATTGGTATTGGTTTAATGTCTATGGTAGTGGTGTAGTACTAGACTGGACGTTATTGGTGTTGGTGTAATCTCTATCGTAGTGGTGTAGTACTAGACTAGACGTTATTGGTATTGGTGTAATCTCTATGGTAGTGGTGTAGTACTCACTAGATGTTATTGGTATTGGTTTAATCTCGATCGTCGTCGTGTAGTACTAGATGTTATTGGTATTGGTTTAATCTCTATCGTAGTGGTGTTTTACTAGATGTTATTGGTATTGGTTTAATCTCTATCGTAGTGGTGTAGTACTAGATGTTATTGGTATTGGTGTAATCTGTATGGTAGTAGTGTATTACTAGACTATATGTTATTGGTATTTTTGTAATATCTATCGTAGTGGTGTGGTACTAAATTTTTATTGGTTTTTGGTGGAATATAAATCGTAGTATTGTAGTGATAGACTAGATGTTATTGGTTTTGTTGTAATCTCTATCGGAGTGGTGTAGTTGTGTTTATTGATAGGAAAGGTCTAGATGTTTTGAGGTTATCGTTGTTGTTATTTATGTTACTGTTGTTGTTGTTGTTAATGATCATGAAGGTGATGGTGATTGATGATGATGATGATGATGATGATGATGATGATGATGAGGATGATGATTTGATAAAGACTGATGAAAGGGTTGATTAAGATGATGTTGATGATGATGTTGGTGATGATGTTATAATCAGTTGTGTAGAACTAACGAGTATCTTCTTGTTCTTGTGTTCCAAGGGAGAGTTGTAGGCCTCCCCTCCCCCGATGTCCCCTTCCTGGCCCCCTCATGTCTAGGTTCCTCAATGTATTCTCTATCTGTTATTGGTATCATTTTTAAATCTTCGGGCAGCCTAGATCTCAATGTCCATAATATTAGCGTAATCTTTAATTCAAAATTGATTTTAATTTCAGGTTATTCGCTGTAGATTTATACTTATGATAGTGGTGCCTTTAGAGCATTATTTTATTGTTGTGATTTCTATCGTAGTGGTGTGTAAGAGAACATGGGGTGAAGCATTATGGTGTACTCTCCATCAAACTAGCCTCGTTTGTGAAAGATGGAAGGCTTAGAGGCGTCAAACCGAAAGGTATTGTTCATTTTCCCCGCCAACGGTTGAACAATTTTCTCGTGTTTTTTGGTGTAAAATCTACCCCCCCCTGGGAAGTGCAGACAGGTGGATTGACACCTACTAATGGTCGAGATATAATTTAGGTCGCCTGTGCAGATTACAGCACTATGTGCACGTTAAAGATTCCTTAGTGTTTACAAAATTTGAGATCCTACCAAAGCCCTCAATCACCTTAGTTGTGGAAATCAAATCAAATCAAATCAAATCAAATCAAATCAAATCAAATCAAATCAAATCAAATCAAATCAAATCAAATCAAATCAAATCAAATCAAATCAAATCAAATCAAAACAAAACAAAACAAATCAAATCAAATCAAATCAAATCAAACAAAACAAAACAAAACAAATCAAATCAAATAAAACAAAAACAAAAAAACAAATCAAATCAAATCAAATCAAATCAAATCAAATCAAATCAAATCAAATACAAACAAAAAACAAAAAAACCCTCCATTGTCATAACCTTCAGCGCTCGTCTTGATGTCAAGATGACATGACATCTACGAAGAGTGACGCTGTTTTCATTCTGTTTTTGTTCTTGGTTGTTTTCCTTTATGAGGGTTTAGTACTAGAAGTTAGTGTAGTGAGCCGCTAATCACAACACTACTGGTTCAAGCTCCACGGTTGGACGGGTGGTATGTGAGTATTTATTCAATGGACACTGTACTGGTGGGAAAGGTACTTCACGATATTTTCCTCAATTGACTCAGGTCTGAAAATACCCAGCTATAGGTAGAGATAGATCTTGTCCAACTGAAGTGGTGAAGTATTCCACGAAATATGACAATAAGGTGACAACTCCACTAATAAAGACAGAACAAAACGTGACGTTTTGGGTATAACCCTTCAGACAACAAATGAGAAATATTTAGAATCTAAATCTAGATGTTATACCTCCGGCATCATGTAATGTGATGTCAGAAAAAAATGAAGGAGAAAGAAAGAAAGAAAAGACATTGATGTTAATTTCTAGCAGAGGGGTAGTACAAGAAGAGAGATATTGAATTGGTGAATCTATGAATGAAATAACGTGAAAATAAGTAAGTAATCTCTTTTGGAGAAGGAGATAGAGAGTCATGGTAAATCTCTATCGTTGGTGAGAGTACGAGATGTTATTGGGGAAGATGAGGTGGTAACTGTAGAGATAGTTATTGGGGAGGGAGGTGTAAACTCTAGGGAGGGGGAGGGTCAACTGGGTACTAGAGGGATCCAGTATTGAGGTAATCTCTATGGTAGTGGTGTAGAGAGAGATGTTATTGGTAGGGATGTAGGAAGGGTCAGGTTGGTGAGAGAGACGTTATTGGTATTGGTGTAATCTCTATGGAGTAGTGAAGTAGGAGAATTATGGAATTGATGTAAACTCTAGGAGTGGAAAATCCCCTGGCTTTTAGGATGTCCAGGTGTGGTCAAGTACTATTATTGGTAGATGTAGGGAATATCCCTTTTTACACAGTTTGTGACATAGAATCACTATGGTAGAGGACAGTAAGACATTATTGATAATTTTGTAAATCTGACATTGTGATACAAGGAGAGCATATTGATGGATCTCTAGGTAGTGGCACATCAGACTTTTGGTATTGATGTTTCTATGGTATGGTGTGGTACTAGACTTACAGAGGACATTGATGTAATCTCTATTTAGTGGTGTTTGTGATGAATCAAATTGATGTGTTGAGGACAGGGAATAAACTAGACGTTATTGAAATTGATATAATCTGTATGGTAGTAAGGACAGGGAACATGACGTTTTAGATGTGTTGTTTCTCTACTTGAAAAGGTGATAAAATGTAAGATGAAATCTCTATTGAGGGAAAAGGGTCTAGTTAAATGATGAAATGATGTGATCTGTTTCTAGTGGTGAAAAGGAAGTTACAATGATAGAGAAAGAATGTATCTATGATAAAGGTGTCTTAGATGTTATTGTGTTTCTAATCACTAGAAAATGAGTTGAGAAGGACTTTGAATGAAATGGCTATCGGTGGGGATGATGATGTACAATTGGTGAGCCTATCTTGAAAAAGGGTTACATACTAATGATCCATCTATTGTTCTACTCTTGTTTTGGGTTTTCAAGAACGAGAGATATGAATGAATGAATTAATGAATGGGAGAACAAACAAAATAATAAATATTTGCAACGCTCTTTTGGACAATACGGAATTATCCTGGTGTTGGTGTAATGTCTATTTTGTGTAGGTTTTAATGTGATGGAAAGACTTGGAGTAATCTCTATCGTAGTGGTGTAGTTCATAAGTTATTAGTTGTGTTTATGGTAGTGGTGAGAACTTACAGAAAAGGGAACATCGCTTTGAAAGATATATCGTGGTGATGTAAACAGAAACTGTTCAGTTTCACCCCTTCCCCTCCCTCATCTGGTCCAGGTTTCAAGGCTCGACATTTAGTCCCATTGGAGACGGACTATCGAAGAGTGGAAGAGGAGATGTTATGAAGGGACTCTGTCTTAAGAAAGCTTAGTGTTTACAGGACATTCCAGGCAAAACAAACAACAACAACACATCAGACAGACACAGGGACACACACATTTTTTGACACAGACAAGCACAAGGAAGAGCATGTAAAGCCATTTAGTTATAACTAAATCTGACATTGTCTTTGTAAAGGAGAGCGGAAGGAATCAGGAGGGCAGTCCCAGTGGGTTGATTGGGGAGGAGGGTTTTGAGGGATCGTTGTTGTTATTTATCACTGTTTAAATGTTTTTTCCTGTTGAAGGTTTGGTACACTGAAAATGTTCAGAGAAATGAAATGATGAATTGACTTCTACACTTGATAAAGATGATTTAAATGATGATAATGTGTTGTTTCTATGACTTGAAATGGGTATTTCAATGGATAGAAATGAAGATATCGGCTTGTTCTTATAAACAATGAAAAAGTCTTGAACCGACAATGAAATGAAATGATGTGATGTTTCTGGCCCTTGAAAAGGTTCCTCAATGAAATTAAATGATGTTTTGTGTCTACACTTGAAAAGGGTTCACAATAAAATGAAATGATGGGTTGTTTCATCACTTGAAAAGGGTTGTACATGAAATTCAAAATTGATTTTAATAAAGGTTACAATGAAATGAAATGATTGTTTTGTAGATGTTTACGTTGTAAAATATGGACAAAAATGAAATGACTGTTTTGACAATAAAGGAAATGGGTTCACATGAAATGAAATGATGTGTTCTGACATAACTTGAAAAGGGTTCACATTCGGAAGTAATGTGTTGTTTCTACACTTGCAAAGGGTTTTCAATGAAATGAAATGATGTGTTGTTTCTGCATTGCAAAGGAAACACTTACAAGGAAATGAAAAATGTGTTGTAGATGGTTCACAAGGAAATGAATATCCCTTTTAGATGTTTCTAATATTACTGATCAGTTTTTATTTTCCATGTGATTACAGACTTCGAGAGGAAAAATTTAACGCTTTTATTTCGGTTGCTGTTATTATTGAGTGTTACAAATCAAATGTTAGAGAACAGATCAAATCATTCTAGTGCAAAAGATGGAAGGCTTAGATGTGCAAACAGAAATGTTCAAATTTTCATCAAATCAAATCAAATCAAACTCGATTTTCAAGGAGAAACAAACTTACAAAGGAAAGCAGGAGGGAAGGTGATCAGAGTAGATGTTTATGAATAATTCGAAATCTAATTTAAGAAACCTATGAACACAATTAGCTGTTTAAAAAGTGTGTGTAAAAACATACAGAGTGACAGCCAACCAATCGCTTTGGTGAGAGCAGAGTGATATGAAATTTACAGAGTTTAGGGAAATCACTTTTTAGATATTTGTGATTGGAAATACTTAGGGGGGACAGGGAACATCATTTTCTTAGAAGCGGGAAAGGATATGGAATCATCGAGCACAATACATTTCAACTCACAGATTATGTGTTTTTGATCTTTCCCTTTCACTTTACCTTGAGGAAAGGAACATCGACTCCACTTTGTTTGCCCCTTTAAAAGTTTATTAGGGTGGAGGTGGGGAACAGGCTTATTTGTATTTCATGGATAGACCTATTGAAATCGGCATGTTATAGATAAGGGAACAATGCTTACGTCTTGAATATTTTGTGACAATTTGATCTTCATCAGAAACAACAGTCATTCCACATATACTTTGAGCTTTGATACTATGGAAAGTTGTCTTTGAAATTTGGCCTCACACAACATTCTTGGCTGAGATGAGATGTGAAATCGATTACTGAGGACAGGGAACATCGTTTTGTATATGTTTGTGATATGGAAACACAAAACTGGAGGACAGGGAAATAGTCACATTTTAGAATGAAATGTTTTCAATGGAAACTGTTACAGAGGACAGGGAACACAGAGTTTAGAGTTTATCATGGAAACACTTACAGAGGACAGGGAACATCACTTTTTAGATGTTTGTGATATGGAAACACTTACAGAGGACAGGGAACATCACTTTTTAGATGTTTGTGATATGGAAACACTTAGGAGGGGACAGGAAACATCGTTTTTTGAATTTTGTGATATGGAAACACTTACAAAGGACAGGGAAGATCACTTTTTAGATGTTTGTGATATGGAAACACTTACAGAGGACAGGGAACATCACTTTTTAGATGTTTGTGATATGGAAACACTTACAGAGGACAGGGAACATCACTTTTTATATGTTTGTGATATGGAAACACTTACAGAGGACAGGGAACATCACTTTTTATATGTTTGTGATATGGAAACGCTTACAGAGGACAGGGAACATCACTTTTTAGATGTTTGTGATATGGAAACACTTAAAGAGGACAGGGAACATCACCTTTTAGATGTTTGTGATATGGAAACATTTACAGAGGACAGGGAACACCACCCTTTAGATGTTTGTGATATGGAAACATTTACAGAGGACAGGGAACACCACCTTTTAGATGTTTGTGGAGATGACCAACGAGTTTCGACTGTAGAGTTGAACGCTTCAATGTTGTTATACAGTCATTTGAAAAGATTAATGAATATACGTATACAAACACACGCCTTTAATTAAACAAACATTTATAATGTAAATAACAAACATATTATATACTATGTAATATAACTTATATATATATATAAGATATATATTATGAATGTTGTCGTCATATTATCGCTTTAGTTCTTTGAAGAGGGTGACGGGAAGAGTGATGATAGGTCTTCCTCTATACGTTTGAGGGTTCGAACGAAAAACTCATCGCCTTGTTAGCTGGTATCGCGACGCTATCTTCGTAAAATGTGGCCGAAAAGTCTCCATTTTTGTTCTTTAAAATATATTTACATACTTTATATTATATTTATATATTATATTATATATATATATTTATATGGAAACATATATATATATGATATAATGGAATTATATGATATGGGAGAACAAACAAAATAATAAATATAATGCAACGCTCTTTTGGACATTATGTGGTTGAAATGTTTATTGAATAAAATATCATTGTGTCCTGCTTTCATGTTGAACATTGTGGCATGGATGGAACTCTGGATGTTCACTTTTAAATAGTTGCATTTTGAAGACAATTTTTTCAACCAATGACTGTTACAACACACACACACACAGAGTCTGGAGTTTATCATGGTTTCTATAACGTTGAAGGCGAACAGGACGGTATTATATTACGATCATAGACAGGCCTTAGTTTGTTGCAAGTTTTGAAAGTGTTGAATCTCCCTGATGCTCATGCCATTATGCACCTGATCAAATGAGGATATGCTCTTTGTCCTTCCAGAGTAATACATCCAGACTAATTATGCCCAAAGCTATAAGTAAAGCAATGAAGGAAAGTAAAAGTAAAGGGATGTGCCATACACAAGGGAGTTAAGCGTCCGCAGGGTAATCAGGAGTAAGAGTTGTGTTTTATCTAGTCATTGAAGCAATGTGGTAATTTGCCATTGCTTTCCAAGCCACTTTTTATGTTGTAATTTGCCAGTGCTTTCCAAGCCACCTTTATGTGGTAATTTGCTAGTACTTTCCATGCCACATTTTATGTGGTAATTTGTCAGTGCTTTCCATGCCATCTTTTATGTGGTAATTTGCCAATGATTTCCATTGCCTTTTTTATATGGTAATTTGCCAGTGCTTTAAATGCCATGATTTTGTTTCTAATTTGCCAGTGCTTTCAAGCCACCTTTTATGTGGTAATTTGCCAGCTTTCACAATGCCATCTTTTATAGGGTAATTTGCCAGTGAAATCATGCCACATTTTTGTTTCTAATTTGCCAGTGCTTTCCAATGCCACCTTTTATGTGGTAATTTGCCATTGCTTTCCATGCCATCTTTTGTGTGGTAATTTGCCAGTGCTTTCCAATGCCACCTTTTATGTGGTAATTTGCCAGTACTTTCCATGCCACATTCTATGTGGTAATTTGCCAATGCTTTCCAAGCCACCTTTTGTGTGGTAATTTGCCAGTGCTCTTCTAAGCCCTCACAAATGTGGTAATTTGCCATTGCTTTCCTAGCCACATTTTTGTGTGGTAATTTGCCAGTGCTTTCCAAGCCACCTTTTATGTGGTAATTTGCCAGTGCTTTCCAAGCCACCTTTTATGTGGTAATTTGCCAGTGCTTTCCAAGCCACCTTTTATGTGGTAATTTGCCAGTGCTTTCCAAGCCACCTTTTGTGTGGTAATTTGCCAATGCTTCCAAGCCACCTTTTGTGTGGTAATTTTCCAATGCTTTCCAAGCCACCTGTATATGGTAATTTGCCAATACTTTCCACGCCACATTTGTATGGTAATTTGCCAATGCTTTCCACGCCACCTTTTGTGTGGTAATTTGCCAGTGCTTTGTAAGCCCCAATCTTTTATGTGGTAATTTGCCATTGCTTTCCAAGCCACCTTTTGTGTGGTAATTTGCCAGTGCTTTCCAAGCCACCTTTATGTGGTAATTTGCCAATGCTTTCCAAGCCACCTTTTATGTGGTAATTTGCCAGTGCTTTCCAAGCCACCTTTTATGTATAATTTGCCAGTGCTTTCCAAGCCATCTTTTGTGTGGTAATTTGCGAATGCTTTCCAAGCCACCTTTTGTGTGGTAATTTGCCAATGCTTTCCACACCACATTTATATGGTAATTTGCCAATGCTTTCCACGCCACATTTATATGGTAATTTGCCAATACTTTCCACGCCACATTTATATGGTAATTTGCCAATACTTTCCACGCCACATTTATATGGTAATTTGCCAATACTTTCACGCCACATTTATATGGTAATTTTCTCAATACTTTCCACGCCATAACTATGGTAATTTGCCAATAAATAGTTGCTTTATATATGGTAATTTACCAATACTTTCCACGCCACATTTATATGGTAATTTGCCAATACTTTCCACGCCACATTTGTATGGTAATTTGCCAATGCTTTCCACGCCACATTTATATGGTAATTTGCCACTGTTGTCCATGTCACCTTTTTAAGGCGTGTAATTAGCTCGGTTGGTATCACGCTTTCTTTTCATGGCGATGCGATGGGTGATGTCGCAGAGGTCGCGTGTTCTATCCCCATAGTGGCCAAGGTCTTTAAAAAAAAAAAGAGGTCTATTCCTTGTATTTGTGTGGTCTTTGTTCCTATGGGGCTTTGATATTATTCGATGTCATGTCCTTCACTTTCGTCTTGATATGCCACTGTTAAGTCTGAGATATGAGTAGTTCTTAGTTTTGTACTAAGTGAGAGTTTGAGTGTATTTGTCTGCTTACACTGTCTGAATTTCCCCCCCCCCCATACTACACTCACTTGTTTTACTGTTCTTCTCATCTACTGGATCTATTTATAATTGCTATTTCTTCATTGGTCGTTTCTGCTTTTGCTCTGTGAATTTGGTTGTGAGATGATTTGTGTTCAAAACATTGTTCAAGGGAGACAGTGAGAGACCATTGGACCTTTTTATCATTAAAAAAATCATTGTTGACACTCTAACATTGCAACACGTCATCTGTCTTTCTCACCGTCGTTGTAGAGCTGTGTGCTTGGAACGTGAGCGACGAGGCTATGTGCCAATTACTTTGGCCCAGTCGGAATATATATATATATATAGCTACCATTTCACTATATATATATATATATATATATATATATATATATATATATATATATATATATATATATATATATATATATATAATATATAACTACCATACCATATATATATATATATATATATATATATATATATATATATATAGCTACTATTTCACTATATATATAGCTACCATTTCACTATATATATAGCTATATTTCACTATATATATAGCTACTATTTCACTATATATATATAGCTACTATTTCACTATATATATAGTTACTATTTCACATTTCTACTACTATATATATAGTTACTATTTCACTATATATATACCATTTCACTATATATATAGCTACCATTTCACTATTATATATATATATTTCACTATAACGTGATAGCTACCATTTCACTTATATATATAGCTAGTTTGGTGCAATTTCACTATATATATAGCTACCATTTCACTATATATATAGCTACTATTTCACTATATATATATAGCTACTATTTCACTATATATATAGCTACCATTTCACTATATATATATATAGCTAAGCCATTTCACTATATATATAATAGCTAAGCCACATTCACTAAGCTTGGTGGGATAATTTGCCAGTACTTTAGAAAGTGTTTCAAAGACTATATTTTATATAGCTTCCATGTTTTTTATATGGTAATTAGATATAGCTTACATCTTTTACCGTCACAGCTTGCCAGTGTTTCCAAGAAGGAAAAATAGATATGGTAATTTGCCAGTGCTTTCCATAGCATCTTTCTGTGGTAATTTGCCAGTGCTTTCCAGGTTACAGTGGTTTTGCAGTGTTTCAATTTTACTAATAGGTTACATATTATAGTGTTTCAAAGAAGGAAAATAGATACTATTTACATTCTATATAGCTTGCAGTGTTTCAAAGAAGGAAAGTAGATACTAGGTTATTTCACTATCATAGCTTGCAGTGTTTGAAAGAAGGAAAATAGATACTAGGTTACATTTCACTCACAGCTTGCAGTGTTTCCAAAGAAGGAAAGTAGATATTATTTACATCTCTACCCAAGCACAGCTTGCAGTATAAGGAAAGTAGATACTAGGTTACATCTCTACCGTCACAGCTTGCAGTGTTTGAAAGAAGGAAAGTAGATACTGGAACCTTTGTCACAGTTTCCAATGTTTGAAAGAAGGAAAGTAGATGCTAGCCAAACTCTACCGTCACAGCTTGCAGTAATTTGCCAAGAAGGAAAATAGATACTAGGTTACATTCCAACCACCATCACAGCTTGCAGTGTTTGAAAGAAGGAAAGTAGATACTAGGTTACATTGCTCTAGCCACCTTTTATGTCACAGCTTGCAGTGTTTGAAAGAAGGAAAAGATAGGTTACATCTCTACAATTTGCAATGTTTCCACAGAAGGGATATAGATACTAGGTTTGCCAATCTCTACCGTCACATTTATAGTGTTTGAAAAAGGAAATAGATTACAATACTCTCCACGCCACATTTTGTCCAATACTTTAGCCATATTTATAGTAATTTACAAAGAAGGAAAATAGATACTAGGTTACATCTCTACCGTCACAGCTTGCAGTGTTTGAAAGAAGGAAAATAGAAAGTATGTCACCTTTTTCAGGCGTGTTACTCGGTTGGTATCACGCTACCTTCACAGCTTGCAGTGTTTGAAAGAAGGAAAGTAGATACTAGGTTTAAAAAAAAAAAATGATCTCTACCGTCACAGTCTTTGTTCCTATGGGGCTTTGAAGTCATGTCCTTCACTTTCGTCTTGATATGCCAAGAAGAGATATGAGTAGTTCTTAGTTTTGTACTAAGTGAGAGTTTGCAAAGTAGATACTAGGTTACATCTCTACATTGGTCACAGCTTGCAGTGTTTCAAAGAAGGAAAATAGATACTTGGTTACATACCAACCGTCACAGCTTGCAGTGTTTCAAAGAAGGAAAGTAGATACTCCTAGGTTACATCTCTACTAGGTTTCTCACAGCTTGCAGTGTTTGAAAGAAGGAAAGAAGGAAACAGATTGCAGTAAAGATATTAGTTACATCTCTACCGTCACAGCTTGCAGTGTTTGAAAGAAGGAAAGTAGATACTAGGTTACATCTCTACCGTCACCATTTTCACTATTATGAAAGAAGGAATTTCTATATACTAGCTACATTTCTACTATCATATATTGCTACCATTTGAAAGAAAGGAAAGTAGATACTAGGTTACATCTCTACCGTCACAGCTTGCAGTGTTTCAAAGAAGGAAAGTAGATACTAGTTTCACAGCTTCCTACCATTTCTCTATATCACAGCTTGCAGTGTTTGAAAGAAGGAAAGTAGATACTAGGTACTATTTCACTATATTATATAGCTACTCTACCATCACAGCTATATAGTGCTTTCAAAGAACTAAAGATAGCTAGGTGGGACAGGAGTCAGAAAGAAAAAGGAAAGTTTGAAAATTTACTCGGACTCCTAGTATGGTAGTCAGAAGCTAGGAAAATAGATACTAGGTTACATCTCTACCGTCACAGCTTGCAGTGTTTGAAAGAAGGAAAATAGATACTAGGTTACATCTCTACCGTCATAGCTTGCAGTGTTTCAAAGAAGGAAAATAGATACTAGGTCACATTCCTACATCTCTACCGTCACAACTTGCAGTGTTTCAAAGAAGGAAAGTAGATACTAGGTTTTCTCTACTCTACCATCACAGCTTGCAGTGTTTCAAAGAAAGGAAAGTAGATAGATACTCACAGCTTGCAGTGTTTGACAACATCTCTACCGTCACAGCTTGCAGTGTTTGAAAGAAGGAAAGTAGATATTAGGTTACATCTACCGTCACAGCTTGCAGTGTTTGAAAGAAGAAAAGTAGGTACTAGGTTACAACTCTACCGTCATAGCTTGCAACGTTTCAAAGAAGGAAAGTAGATACCACCTTCCCTCGCCCTCACCACCACCCACGAAACACATTGTGTTATATGTTATTATTATACTGTGATGATACTGACGTATTGCATTTATTGACCTTCCCCTCGTGATACCACCACCCACGAAACACATTATTATTTTTACTGTGATGTGACGTATTGCACTTATTGATATTATTATTTTTCTGTGATGTGACGTATTGCACTTATTGATATTATTATTTTTCGTACGTCCCTGTGGCAGACATCCACGTGGGAATTAGAACTGCGGTAGCCGTTTTAGCCATGCAGCGACAGCCGTTTTAGCCATGCAGCGACGATTGCCTCTATGCTCAGTCTTACTGACTTGATAACCTTTTATGTCCAACGCCAATTGTGTTACTGTTAATGTTATTATGTTGACTTGTATCAAGGTAGCAGCCAGACAGTGTGCTGACGTCATTGATGTTATCATGTCAACAAATACGACATGGCTCTTGGACTTACTTGTTGACTTTAATATGAGGGAGGTGAGTGGGCAGCGTGGGGGATCTATAAAAAAAACAAACAAACAAACAAAAACAAACAAACAAGAAACACAACATCCAACATGATTTGCAAATCGTCGATGGCTGTAATCGTGTGTCAGGGAGTAGGGATGTGCATTGCATAATCGATGCCAGGATTGGTCGACCATCGATTTATTGTGTCCTGGTCCTAGTGATACTCGAGTTTAATACAGTCATGGTGTGTGGTTGGACACGTCACCGATAGAGAGCGTGATATCTATATCTAGATGCAAGCTCTAAATCTATGTTGGACAGAACAGGTCACAGATAGAGATAGCGTGATATCTATATCTAGATGTCAAATCTATGTTGGATAGAACACGTCCCAGATAGAGATATCTATATCTAGATGTAAGCTCTAAATCTATGTTGGGCATGCAGAACAGGTCACAGATAGAGATAGCGTGATATCTATATCTAGATGTAAACTCTAAATCTATGTTGGACATGCAAATCTATGTTGATGCAAGCTCTAAATCTATGTTGGACATGCAACAGGTCACAGATAGAGAGAGCGTGATATCTATATCTAGATGCAAGCTCTAAATCTATGTTGGGCATGCAGAACAGGTCACAGATAGAGATAGCGTGATATCTATATCTAGATGTAAGCTCTAAATCTATGTTGGACATGCAGAACACGTCCCAGATAGAGATAGCGTGATATCTATATCTAGATGCAAGCTCTAAATCTATGTTGGACATGCAGAACAGGTCACAGATAGAGATAGCGTGATATATATATCTAGATATCTTCTATGATGCAAGCTCTAAATCTATGTTGGACATGCAGAACAGGTCCCAGATAGAGATAGCGTGATATCTATATCTAGATGCCAACTCTAAATCTATGTTCGACATGAAAAACACGTCCCAGATAGAGATAGCGTGGTATCTATATCTACATGCGAGCTCTAAATCTAGGCAAACCATACGATACAAAGAGGCAAAATGTTTTTTTGGCGCTTTGGGGAGGGGGAGGGTGGGTGGACATTTGAACAATGAGGATATATTTAGATATTTTTTATTGAATGTTCTTTCTAGCATTATTTAATCGTATCGGTTTCGAGGTTTCATACTTTGCTTTTGAAATTATGATTTACAAGAACATTTCCATAGGGATAAAATTGAGACAAATAAGACAGGACAAACCGAAATTTAAAACAATTTCGGGCACCAGACATAATTAAACCTCAACCTCAGCAATTACAAGGTTGATCGTGTGCTCCCTCTTCATGATGAGGCGATGGTGGCTGACGCGGAGATCGCAGGTTCGATTCTGTCTGATGCCTAACGTTTTTTTCTGTCTGTTTATTCGCGTGTATTTGTCTCGTCCTCGTCTCTATATGGCTTACATATTAATTTCCTGTCGTTATGATATGGCATTTTCGACATGCCACTTGCCTCATTAAAATTGTTTATCTGAAATCATGCCTGCATTAACTGAGTGTTATTTATGTACAGGATGATGTGAAGAGAAGGGCCAAATTTTACCAAAAGGTAGAAATAGTAACAAGAAAACAATCCCTGCTTCCCTATCCCTGAAATATAAATAACAACATCTTATATCTTCCCCGGCAACATTTTCCTACGTTCTGAATTCCTGGATTTCCATGTAAACAGCCAAGGGACCTTTAATGTGAACACAGTGTTGTAATCTTAATATGGGGGACTCCTTCTTATCGTTCGTCCGCGATAAGACTAGATGTCCGTCCGCCTACCTGGACCAAGTGGAGGGATGGGTTATGGGTTATAGCCGAAAAACTGTAGGAAAATGTTCAACCTGTCGAAACACGAAGCCATAACCTCCAACACTCCTCCGCCAAAACAACGAAAACAACGAAAACAACAAAAACAACGAAAACAACGAAAACAACAAAAACAAATGAAAACAATGAAAACAAATGAAAACAACGAATACAAATGAAAACAACGAAAACAACGAAAACAATGAAAACAACGAAAACAACGAAAACAACAAAAACAACGAAAACTACAAAGCAACGAAAACAACGAAACAACGAAAACAAACGAAAACAAACGAAAAAACGAACGAAAACAACGAAACAACGAAACAACGAAAACAAAGAAAACAACGAAAACAACGAAAACAACGAAAACAACGAAAACTACGAAAACAACGAAACAACGAAAACAACGAAAACAAACAAAAACTACGAAACAACAAAACAACAAAAACAACAAAAACAACAAAAACAAAGAAAACAATGAAAACAACGAAAACAATGAAAACAACGAAAACAATGAAAACAACGAAAACAAAAACAACAAAAACAACGAAACAACGGAAACAACGAAACAACGAAAACAACGAAACAACGAAAAAAACAATGAAAACAAACAAAAACAACGAAACAACGAAACAAACGAAACAACGAAGACAACGAAAACTACGAAAACAACGAAAACAACGGAAACAACGAAACAACGAAACAACGAAAACAACGAAAACAACGAAAACAACGAAAACAACGAAACAACGAAACAACGAAAAAAAAAAAAACGAAACAACGAAACAACGAAAACAACGAAACAACGAAAAACGAAGACAACGAAACTACGAAACAACGAAAACAACGAAAACAACGAAACTACGAAGACAACGAAACTACGGAAACAACGAAAACAACGAAAAACAACGAAAACAACGAAAACAACGAAAAACAACGAAAACAACAAAACAACAAAAACAACAAAACAACGAAAACAACGAAAACAACGAAAACAACGAAAACAACGAAAACAACGAAAAAAAACCAAAAATGAAAACAACAGTAGCAACACCAAAACAATGAAAACAACAGTAGCAACACCAAACAATGAAAACAACAGCTACAAAAAGCCACGAAACAAAATGAAAAGCACAAGTGCTGTAAATTCCGACGTGTTTCGCACACGTGAAGAGAGGAGGCCATCATGAGGATGAACATGAGGAGGAGTTATTCCCCCTTGGTTGAGAGACATGAACAATGGTTGTAATCTACAAACTGGCTACTTGGCAAAAATGCCAAAATCGTCGCACTTTTGGCCGCTGGACATATTAAATGAGTCTTCTATTTATAGGATAGCATGAATAAGTGTGCCGCTGGCTCTGTGTCTGTCAATGGGGATTGTGTCATTGCATTAGCAGGGTAATGAATGGGCAGTTTTTTATGTTTGAATTAAGAGAGAGCACATTGCTCTCAGCCCAGCAAAAATTATGATCGGAAACAGAAACGAAAAATAGAAGAAAAAAAGACACTGCTTTTTTTTTTACTCTCACTTTATGTATATCAAAAGTAGAAATCAACGGATAGGAGACCACTGTTAAATTACCTATTTAGGTAATCAGAGATATGTCCTGTATAAATGACTACAAGTGAAGAATATTCTTAAAATTAATTCTTCATTAAGAAATGTAAAACAATGAAAATAAAAGTTTAGAAAAAATCCCGAAGCAAAAAACATAAAAAAGTTATCTGATGCCCCAAATGTTGTATATGACTCCCAAATGTTGTATATGACTTCCGAATGTCCCAAATGTTGTATATGACTCCCAAATGTCCCAAATGTTGTATATGACTCCCAAATGTTGTATATGACTTCCAAATGTCCCAAATGTTGTATATGACTCCGAAATGTTGGATATGACTTCCAAATATCCCAAATGTTGTATATGACTTCCAAATGTCCCAAATGTTGTATATGACTCCCAAATGTTGTACATGACTCCGAAATGTTGTATATGACTCCCAAATGTTGTATATGACTTCCAAATGTTGTATATGACTCCCAAATGTTGTATATGGCTCCCAAATGTTGTACATGACTCCCAAATGTTGTACATGACTCTCAAATGTTGTACATGACTCCCAAATGTTGTATATGACTCCCAAATGTTGTATACGACACCCAAATATTGTACACGACTTCCAAATGTTGTACATGACTCCCAAATGTTGTACATGACTTCCAAATGTTTTACATGACTCCCAAATGTTGTATAGGACACCCAAATGTTGTACATGACTCCCAAATGTTGTATATGACACCCAAATGTTGTATATGACTTCCAAATGTTGTACATGACTCCCAAATGTTGTACATGACTTCCAAATGTTGTATATGACTCCCAAATGTTGTACATGACTTCCAAATGTTGTATATGACTCCCAAATGTTGTATATGACTCCCAAATGTTTTACATGACTTCCAAATGTTGTACATGACTCCCAAATGTTTTACATTACTTCCAAATGTTGTATATGACTCCCAAATTTTGTATATGACTTCCAATGTTGTATATGACACCCAAATGTTGTACATGACTCCCAAATGTTGTATATGACTTTAAATGTTGTATATGACTTCCAAATGTTGTATATTACTTCCAAATGTTGTATATGACTTCAAATGTTGTATATGACTTCAAATGTTACAAATGTTGTATATGACTTCCAAATGTTGTATATGACTTCCAAATGTTGTATATGACTTCCAAATGCTGTATATGACTTCCAAATGTTGTATATGACTTCCAAATGTTGTATATGACTTCCAAATGTTGTATATGACTTCCAAATGTTGTATATGACTTCCAAATGTTGTACATGACTTCCAAATGTTGTATATGACTTCCAAATGTTGTATATGACTTCCAAATGTTGTACATGACTTTTAAATGTTGTATATGACTTTTAAATGTTGTATATGACTTCCAAATGTTGTGTATGACTTCCAAATGTTGTATATGAATTCCAAATGTTGTATATGACTTCCAAATGTTGTACATGACTTCCAAATGTTGTATATGACTTCCAAATGTTGTATATGACTTCCAAATGTTGTATATGACTTCCAAATGTTGTATATGACTTCCAAATGTTGTATATGACTTCCAAATGTTGTATATGACTTCCAAATGTTGTATATGACTTCCAAATGTTGTATATGACTTCCAAATGTTGTATATGACTTCAAATGTTGTATATGACTTCCAAATGTTGTATATGACTTCCAAATGTTGTATATGACTTCCAAATGTTGTATATGACTTCCAAATGTTGTATATGACTTCCAAATGTTGTATATGACTTCCAAATGTTGTATATGACTTCCAAATGTTGTATATGACTTCCAAATGTTGTATATGACTTCCAAATGTTGTATATGACTTCCAAATGTTGTATATGACTTCCAAATGTTGTATATGACTCCCCAAATGTTGTACATGACTCCCAAATGTTGTATGTCCCCATGTCATAGCTCCCCAATGTTGTATATGTCCCCCAAATGTTGTACCCCCCAAATATTGTACGTAGCTTCCCAAGTGTTGTACATGCCCCCAAATGTTGTATGTAGCCCCCCAAGTGTTGTATATGCCTCCCTAAATGGTGTACATGTCCCCCAAATGTTGTACGTACCCCCCCAAGTGTTGTATATGCCCCCTCCCCTAAATAGTGTACATGTCCCCCAAATGTTGTACGTAGCCCCCCAAGGGTTGTATATGCCCCCACCCCCAAATGGTGTACATGTCCCCAAAGTGTTGTATATGCCCTCCCCCTAAATGGTGTACATGTCCCCCAAATGTTGTACGTAGCACCCCAAGTGTTGTATATGCCCCCCCCCAAATGGTGTACATGTCCCCCAAGTGTTGTACGTAGCACCCCAAGTGTTGTACATGTCCCTCCCCCAAAATGGTGTACATGTCCCCAATTGTTGTATATGCCTCCCCCCCCTAAATGGTAGTACATAGCCCCAGCAAGTGTTGTATATGCCCCCCTAAATGGTGTACATAGCCCCCAAGGGTTGTATAGCCCCCAAATGTTGTACCTAAATGGTGTACATGCTTCCAAATGGTGTACATAGCCCACCAAGTGTTGTATATGCCCCCCCCCCCCTAAATGGTGTACATGCCCCCAAATGGTGTACATGCCCCCTAAATGGTGTACATAGCCTTCCAAGTGTTGTATATGCCCCTCCCCCCTATATGGTGTACATGCCCCCAAATGGTGTACATAGCCCCCCAGGTGTTGTATATGCCCCCAAGTGAGTGTTATATATGTCTCCCAAATGTTGTACATTTCCATCAAATGTTATACATGTCTACCAATTGTTATACATATGTTATTGTGTCTACCAAGTGTTATATATGTTCCTAAAATGTTACATATGTTCCCCAATTGTTATGTATATGTCCGTAAAATGTTACATATGACTTCTAAATTGATGTGTTGTATATGACTTCCAAATGTTGTATATGACTTCCAAATGTTGTATATGACT
The DNA here is from genome assembly GCA_037039925.1 of Doris montereyensis. Lineage (NCBI taxonomy): Eukaryota > Metazoa > Mollusca > Gastropoda > Nudibranchia > Dorididae > Doris > Doris montereyensis. Next base: position 38,009 of record JAXRKP010000956.1, on the reverse strand, counting down.
TCTAAATGTTGTATATGACTTCCATATATATATATATATATATATGTCCCTAAAATGTTACATATGTTCCCCAAATGTTATATATACGTACATAAAATGTTACATATGTTCTCCAATTGTTATATATGCCTTCCCCGCCCCCCCAAATGTTGTATATGTCTACCAATGGTTATAAATGCCCCCACCCCCTCAAATGTTGTATATGTTCGATAAATGTTGTACATGTCCTCTACATATTATATATGTCTGCCAACTGTTATACATATGTTGTTATGTCTACCAAATGTTATAAATGTGTTCCCCAATTGTTATATATGTCCCTAAAATGTTACATATGTTCTCCAATTGTTATATATGTCCCTAAAATGTTACATATGTTCTCCAATTGTTATACATGTCCCAAATGTTGTATATATCTACCAATTGTTATACATGTCCCCAAATGTTGTATATATCTACCAATTGTTATACATGTTCCCCAAATGTTATATATAATATCTGCCAATTGTTATACATGTCCCCCAAATGTTATATATATCTACCAATTGTTATACATGTCCCCATGTCCCCAAATGTTATATATATATCTACCAATTGTTATACATGTCCCCCAAATGTTATATATATGTCCCCAAATGTTGTTCGTAGCCCCCTAAGGGTTGTATATATATAAATGGTGTATATGTCCCCAATGTATATATCTACCAAATGGTATAAGATAAGATGAGATAAGAAGAATATTTATATTGCGCCTTCCCTCAGAAGAGCTCAAGGCGCATTACAAGCAAAATGATTACACAGGCATGGCATGTATGGCTAAAACATTTTACATAAAACAGATGCATCAATAAAAAATAGTATCACAATCAATTCAGTAAAAGCACGTAATTCAATAAAATTCATCTAAATATGTTGGAGAAGTAGTGGGTCTTCAAGCGAGATTTCAGTATATTCAAAGACTCTGCAGACTGGACATCCCATGGTAAAATGTTCCAAATTTTGGCTGCTTGTGTTTGTAGGGCCCTATCTCCGAAAGTCTTAAGTTTAGTTTTGGGTGTTTGTATCATTTTCTTGCTCCCCAAATGAGCGCAGTGATCTGTTCGGTGTGTATTTAGGAACTAACTCTGTTTTAAGTAGACTGGAAAGTCAGCCTCGTGCAGGCATTGGTACGTGATTGTAGCTAAATTTGTAGTCAATGCGGGGTTTTATTGGGAGCCGGTGTAGGTGTTTAAGTATTGGCAAATGTAATGTGTTCTCTTTTGTTAAACTTCCATAACTAATCTGGCTCCATTGTTTTGTATTATCTGCAATTTTTGATTTGTGTCAGTGGAAGTCCAGCCTGCAGAGAACTGCAGTAATCAATTCTTGAAAGGACAAATGAGCAAATTAATTTGTTTGTTGCTTCAGGAGTGATGTATTTCCTGATATGACATATTCTTTTTAATTCCAGATAGCAAACTTTTCTACCAATCTACCAATGGTTATACATGTCCCCCAAATGTTATATATATATATATATATATATATATATATATCTACTTAATTGTTATACATGTCCCCCAAATGTTATATATATATATATATATCTACCAATGGTTATACATGTCCCCCAAATGTTGTATATATCTACCAATGGTTATACATGTCCCCCAAGTGTTGTATATATCTACCAATGGTTATACATGTCCCCCAAATGTTGTATATATCTACCAATTGTTATACATGTCCCCCAAATGTTGTATATATCTACCAATGGTTATACATGTCCCCGAAATGTTGTACATGTCAAATAAATGTTATATTCCTCCAAATTTTGTATATGTCCCTGAAATCTTATATATGTCCCCCAAATGTTATATATGTCCCAAAAATGTTATATATATTCCTCAATTCTTAAATATATCTTTCAAACGGTGTACATGTCCCCCAAATGTTATATATGTCAAAGAGTTGTTTTATATGTCTCCCAAAAGTTGTATAGCTCAACCAAGTGTTGTTCATGCCCCCCCCCCCCCAATATTGCTCAAAATGTTTACAATGTAAAGGATACCAAAGACTTGATCTACAATGGCATTTTAAGCGGTCTCCATAACGATTACTTTACTAAAATCGGTTATTGCAACTTCAAGGTACCAAATCAATTAATGCTTGAACGGTAATAAGAAATGACTGCCTGTTGGTCATCGTTTTATGCTAAGTTTGAAGTTTGGTACATAAACCATAGCTGCTACAGATGCCAAATCATTTGCTAAGTTTGGCACATAAACCATAGTACTACAGATGCCAAATCATTTGCTAAGTTTGAAGTTTGGTATAAAACCACATCTACTTTGAGATGCCAAATCATTTGCGGACCGCACTTTATTTACTTAGTATTTCTTAACGTTGATTTCCAGCGCATGTTCCAATGACCATCTTCCCTGGACTCCTGCTCTTGTCTGTCTCAAGACGTGTAGTGGTGATCGTGACGTCATACTTATATAAACTATTTCTCGCTTCCCCCAAAACATGTCAACTCTATTCTTAAATGGCGCATACGACTTTATCTATGTAAACCATTCCAAAGTTGACTTTATCTATGTAAACCATTCCAAAGTTGACTTTATCTATGTAAAACCATTCCAAAGTTGACATAATCTATGTAAACCATTCCAAAGTTGACTTTATACATGTAAACCATTCCAAAGTTGACTTTATCCATGTAAATCATTCCAAAGTTAACTTTATCCATGTAAACCATTCCAAAGTTGACTTTATCTATGTAAACCATTCCAAAGTTGACTTTATCTATGTCAACCATTCCAAAGTTGTCTTTATCTATGTAAACCATTCCAAAGTTGACTTTATCTATGTAAACCATTCCAAAGTTGACTTTATCTATGTAAACCATTCCAAAGTTGACTTTATCTATGTAAACCATTCCAAAGTTGACTTTATCTATGTAAACCATTCCAAAGTTGACTTTATCTATGTAAACCATTCCAAAGTTGACTTTATCTATGTAAACCA
>JAXRKP010000956.1:17500-30000 GCA_037039925.1 Doris montereyensis | reverse complement strand
AAATGTTAACATTATATTATAATTTGATATTATATTATATTAGAAAACATTATATTTATAACATCTATGAATATTATGTCATAAAATATTAGGCCTTTAGATATTTGATTAAATTACATTATAATATATTATGTTATATTATTTATAACTTTGATATGAATATTATATCAGAAAACATTATGTTATAACTTTGATATGAATATTATCCCAGAAAACATTATATTATATTATATTACTTATATTACTTTGATATGAATATTATGTCAGAAAACATTATGTTATAACTTTGATATGAATATTATATTATAAAACATTATGTTATAACTTTTATGATAACTATATTATATTAATATTATTGCCAGAATTTGACTTATATTAAACATTGTATTATTTATATCTATTATATTATATTATATTATATTATATTATTCTGAAATTATAAAGAAGAGAACATTAAGCCCTTTGGTGTTATGAGGGGAAAAAAATAAATGATAATTTAAAACGACCGGGAAGTGGATGGGGATTAGATGATCCCACTCTCCACGAGTCTCCTGCTGCCTTGATGACGGGTCTTAGCGGACCAAAGGCTAAGGGAGTTAACCGTGACATAAAATAGCAACTTGTTGCCTTGCACGCTGGTTTTGAATGACCTAAGGCTAAGAGAGTTCACTTTTGGCAGTGGACAGGTAAGCACCTGTACGGGGAGTAGATGATCCCAATCCACGAGTCTCCTGCTGCCTTGCAGGCAGGTCTTGGCTGATCAAAGGCTAAGGGAGTTAACCCTGAAAGAAAACAACCTGCTGCCTTGAAGGTCGGTCTTGACTGACCAAAGGCTAAGGGAGTTAACCCTGAAAGAAAATAACAACCTGTTGCCTTGCATGCTGGTCTTGAATGACTAAAGGCTAAGGGAGTTAATCCTGACAGAAAATAACAAGGCCCGGTAGGGGTCCTCGGTGGCAGCCCCACATCTACCTAGGGTACAGTGGGCTAATCCCCTACTTATCCAAAACAACCTGATTCAAAGTAATGTATACCTTGATATTCCCGGCTTGAACATTCGAAGACGACTATGGAAAAGAACATTACTGTGATTTTGGAACATGGAAAGTTAGGGCAATTAATGGAAAGGAGTTTGAATTAGCTGAAGAAATGGAAAAATCCAAAGTAGACATTTTGGCTATTACAGAAACAAAGAAAAAAGGACAAAGAATAGAAAATGTAGGACCAAATAATACTTTAATCTTCTCATAGTAGATTTCAAAGATAGAGCTAGAGCAGGAATAGGCCTCCTAATGCATAAAAGGCGAGAAATGCTACTAGAAGTTGAAAATTTGTAACCCACGGCTATTAGAGGTAAATATTAAACCAAAAGAAAGAAAAATTAAATTCTTTTATAGCTTATGGACCAAACGAAGATGGCCCTAAAGAAGAAAAAGATATCTTCGAAAATGATTTACAAATAGCTGCAGAGAAGCTCAAACCCAAACAAGAATTAATGGTTTTAGGAGATTTAAACGCTAGAGTAGGCAACAATGTAAAACATCAGGAGGAGAAATAGGTAAAGAAGGAGAGACAACTTCTCCAAATGGAGAGAGACTAGTAGATTTTTGCCTAAAGAATAACATGAAAATAGCAAACATTTTTTTCCTCCTAAAGATATTCACAAATATACAGCAGTAAAGAAGACAGATGTGAAAAGTCAATCATAGACTACATAATAGTTAGCAGCTCCCTTTTTACAGTACAATGGATGCTAGAGTAAGTAGAGGAGCTGAAATATTTAGTGATCATCACCTAGTGATAGCCAAAATGAGATTAATAACTGAAGAAAACAAACAAGAAAGGAAAGAGAAGAAAGCTACTAAACTCAAAATAGAAGAACTAAATAAACCAATAGTAAAACACATGTACCAATCCAGGATAAAAAGATCTATTAGTGAAAGGCAGATGGATCTGAAGGAAAGCACAATAGAAAAAACGTGGCAAATATATAAAGAAACACACCTCAGCTGTACTGAAGAGGTCTGTGGTAGGAAACAAATTAAAGGAGGTAGGAAAGGAACAACATGGTGGAATGAGAATGTCAAGAGTAAGATCAAAGAAAAGAAAGATGCCTGTAAGAAATATTTGCAAACAAAGAGACCAGAGGATAGGATACATTACGTCAGTAAAAGAACTATCGCCAAAAAGGAAGTTAGGAAAGCAAAACAGGAACAGTGGAAGAGTTTGGACAAAGACTTCAAGAGAGCTATCAAGGAAATCAAAGCTGTTCTGGGGAGCAATGAAGAGCTTGAGAAATACCAAAGCATGCCCAATACGACAAATTAAGAACGCCAAAGGAGAAATAATGAAAGGAGACAGCGAAATCATGGAAACGTTGAGGAAGTATTTTCAACAATGACATAATCCCTCTAGAACATATGAAACAAGGAGTACAGATCAATTATTAAGAGTAACAAGTAATCGAGATGAGACAGCTGAAGATGTAGATATCTCAATGAAAGAACTTCAAACAGCTATAAGAAAGCTGAAATTAGGAAAAGCACATTGCCACATATCTCTGTTGTTTACGTTATTTATCTTTTTTGAATATTGCTAATATATCTAGATCTATAGTCATCTTCTTTGTCATACTACTATCGGGATTCTAACATCACATTGTGTGATGCCGGAGGTATTACTTAGATCTAGATTCTAAATATTTCTCGTTTGTTGTCTGACGAAGGGTTATACCCGAAACGTCACGTGTTTGCTCTGTCTTTATTAGTGGAGTTGTCACTTATTGTCATATTTCGCCTTTGACTTCACTCCACTGTGGCTCCTTCGTATTAAGGACTTAGGAGTAATGATTAACTCGGAGGGAAAACTAAGAGAAGAAATCAGCCAGAGAATCCAAAAGACAAGTGCAATATATATCCATCTAGGAAAAGGCATTTGAAGGTAAGCAAGAATTGTCAACAAAAACCAAAATGGCAGTATACAACATAGTTTATTGTCCTACTCTCCTCTATGTCAGTGAAACCTGGACCTTAGACAGTAGGGAATACAGTAGAGTGCAGGCAGCCGAAATGAAATATCTAAGAAGAGTAGTAGGCAAAACTAAAAGAGACAAAATCAGAAACAGTGATAAAACTCAAGGTAAAAGACCTAAAACAGACCTCGGAGAAAATGGAGAGACGATGTAAAAGAGGCAGTGACGCAAAGAAATTGAACTTTCACAGAAGGAAACAGAAACTGTCAGGACAGGGCAGCTTGGAGAAAGATCATTTCCGGCATCTAAAACCCATACACTGGAAGGTAGAATGGGAGCTGATAAAGAAAGAAAGAAAGGGGAGTGGATGGGGAGTAGATGATCCCATTTTCCACGAGTCTTCTGCTGCTTTGCAGACGGGTCTTGGACGACCAAAGGCTAAGGAGTTAATCCTGACATAAAATAGCAACTTGCTGCCTTGCAGGCCGATCTTGAATGACCTAAGGCTAAGAGAGCTAACCCTGACATAAAGTAACAAATTGCTGCCTTGCAGGCTGATCTTGAATTACCTAAGGCTAAGAGAGTTAACCCTGACATAAAGTAACAAAGCCTAGTAGGGGCCTCGAGGTCGCAGCCCCACCATCTACATAAGGTACAGTGGGCTAATCCCCTGTTTACCCTAAACCAAACCGATTCAGAGGAATAAATGCAATATACCCGGCTTGACGTTTCAACGATGAACAAGGAATGTTAGGGTAATAAATGGAAACGAGTTAGAATTAGTTGAGCAAATGGAAACATTCAAAGTAGACATTTTGGCCATTACAGAAACAAAGACAAAAGGACAAGGAATAGAAAATGTAGGATCAAATCATATTTTAACCTTCTCAAGAGTAGATGTCAAAGATAGAGCTAGAGCAGGAGTAGGCCTCCTCTTGAATAAAAGGCATGAAAAGCTACTAGAAAGTTGGAAATTTATAAGCCCACGGCTATTAGAGGTAAATATTAAACCAAGAGGAATAGAAATTAAATTATTAATAGCTTATGGACCAAATAAAGACGTCACAAAAGAAGACAAATATACCTTCGAAAACGATTTACTGAATAGCTGCAGACAATCTTAAACCTAAACAGGAACGAATGGTTTTAGAAATGTCAGGAGGAGTAATAGGTAAAGAAGGAGAGACAACAACTCTCCAAATGGAGAGAGACTAATAGATTTTTGCCTAAAGGATAACATGAAAATAGCCCAGACCTTTTTTCCTCATAAAGATATCCAGAAATATACAAGAGTAAATAAAGACAAATGTGAAAAGTCAACGATATACTACATAATAGAAAACAGCTCGACTTTTTTACAGTACATTGAATGCAAGAGTAAACAGAGAAGCTGAAATTATTAGTGATGACCACCTTCTTTTTTCTTCTTCTTCTTTTCTTCTTTCTTCTTCTTCTTCTTCTTCTTCTTCTTCTTCTTCTTCTTCTTCTTCTTCTTCTTCTTCTTCTTCTTCTTCTTCTTCTTCTTCTTCTTCTTCTTCTTCTTCTTCTTCTTCTTCTGCTTCTGCTTCTGCTTCTTCTGCTTCTGCTTCTGCTTCTGCTTCTGCTTCTGCTTCGGCTTCGGCTTCTTCTTCTTCTTCGGCTTCTTCTTCGGCTTCTTCTTCTTCTTCTTCTTCTTCTTCTTCTTCTTCTTCTTCTTCTTCTTCTTCTTCTTCTTCTTCTTCTTCTTCTTCTTCTTCTTCTTCTTCTTCTTCTTCTTCTTCTTCTTCTTCTTCTTCAACAAATTTGTTTCAAACTTGGAACACACCTTATCTGATACAATATCTAAATTTTATCAGATTAGATTTTTGTTTCATTGTTAAGATTTGATTTTATGATTTTTTTCGAAAATAGCATATGAGAACAACCAAAAATATACAAAAATATTTTACAAAAAATTAACTCTTTCGAAACTATAATGCATAAAAAAAATATTTGATCATTTCTTTTTTTCCCCACTTATCATCCATACCAAATTTCATGAAGATACGTTGAGAAATAAAAAAAAGTAGATAGGAAATAATGAACAAAAATTGGCTTTTTGAGAAAATCGTATTTTTCTCTTATTTTCTGTTATTTGAAGACATGTTTAGCCCATAAACCTAAGAAAAAAGTAGGATAATACTTTGAAATATCATAAAACCTTGAGATGATCTCAACTACTTTTTATTGGCACTGTTTCAAGTGCACCAGCGCCTTTTTACTCATTTTGAGATGGTGCGTGGAATATGTTATGTAACTTCGGGCCGATCTAAGGCAACATTCATAATAGATCCTCAAATAAGTTTGTTTTGGATAGCGTTTATTGTGGCGATCACAATGAGTATCAATTTGCTATACTTAAGAAAATATTTCTGGCTTTTATTTTTTTAGCTGTGTTGAAAGATAGGCCTGTATTGTTTCTAAAAATTCGTATAAATTCAAAGAATCGATACTGAGCTTCTTTTATGATATTATTATGACGGGAATAAACTGTGCTCTATCCACTAGTATGATATACTAGATTTGTCCCATGTTCGTTGAGTCAAAGCCAAACGTTAGTAGATATACCCTAAGCGGCCTTGAAGACCTCTGGTTCTCATGTGCATATCGGCTTAAATTCGGCACGCACGATACCACGATTAAAAGCGTTGACTACCCAAGGGTACCCAGCACCCATTTGAAAAGCATTTGAGGCTGGAGATGATTCAGCCTCAATACAAGCATTTCTAGGTCTAGTATCAATGATGATCTTCTCTCTTTTCATGTAAATGTATTACACTGTCTAAAACGACACCATACGGATTACAGTGGGAAGACACGTGGGAAAAAGGCTTTACGCATTATAGCCCTCCTTTCATTTTAGTGGCTAATGGTTTGGAATTACTTAGAGTGGTCTCTATCAATTGGATATTTGTACGTATTTAGAGATAAACCTAGAGATCTAAGTCTAGCACAATGTTTTCGGAACTAAAGTAGAAAATAACATTACAAATCTAACACAATGACTTTTTTTTTAATATATGGCTTGTAATCAAATCATTTTTAAAGGTGGGGCTAAGGCTTTCAACTCTACACCTAGCTACACCCATGTCCACCGGTAATGTTTTCAAACCTACACCTAGCTACACCCATGTCCACCGGTAATGTTTTCAAACCTACACCTAGCTACACCCATGTCCACCGGTAAGGCTTTCAACCCTACACCTAGCTACACCCAAGTCCACCGGTAAGGCTTTCAACCCTACACCTAGCTACACCCATGTCCACCGGTAAGGCTTTTCAACCACTAGCTACACCCATGTCCACCGGAACCCTACACCTATGACCGTTACCCCTACACCTAGCTACGTCCACCGTAAGGCTTTCAACCCTACACCTAGCTACACCCATGTCCACCGCTAAGGCTTTCAACCCTACACCTAGCTAAATATTCAACCCTACACCTAGCTACGCCACTGTCCACCGCTAAGCCTTTCAACCCTACACCTAGCTACAGCCACTGTCCACCGCTAAGCCTTTCAACCCTACACCTAGCTACACTGTCCACCGCTAAGGCTTTCAACCCTAAACCTAGCTACACCCTGTCCACCGCTAAAGCTTTCAACCCTACACCTAGCTACACCACTGTCCACCGCTAAACCTTTGAACCCTAAACCTAGCTACACCCACATGTCCATCACTAAGCCTATCAACCCTAACACCTAGCTATGCCACTGTCCACCTCTAAGGCTTTCAACCCTACACTAGCTACGCAACTGTCCACTGCTAAACCTTTCAACCCTACACCTAGCTACACCACTGTCCACCGCTAAACCTTTCAACCCTACACCTAGCTACACCACTGTCCACTGCTAAACCTTTCAACCCTAAACCTAGCTACACCACTGTCCACCTCTAAGGCTATCAACCCTACACCTAGCTACGCCACTGTCCACCTCTAAGGCTTTCAACCCTACACCTAGCTATGTCACTGTCCACCTCTAAGCCTATCAACCCTACACCTAGCTACGCCACTGTCCACCTCTAAGACTATCAACCCTACACCTAGCTACGCCACTGTCCACCTCTAAGGCTATCAACCCTACACCTAGCTACGCCACTGTCCACCTTTAAGGCTTCAACCCTACACCTAGCTACGCCACTGTCCACCTCTAAGCCATTCAACCCTACACCTAGCTATGCCACTGTCCACCTCTAAGGCTATCAACCCTACACCTAGCTACGCTACTGTCCACCTCTAAGGCTTTCAACCCTACACCTAGCTACGCCACTGTCCACCTCTAAGGCTATCAACCCTACACCTAGCTACGCCACTGTCCACCACTAAGGCTTTCAACCCTACACCTAGCTACGCCACTGTCCACCTCTAAGGCTATCAACCCTACACCTAGCTACGCCACTGTCCACTCTAAGGCTATCAACCCTACACCTAGCTACGCCACTGTCCACCTCTAAGGCTATCAACCCTACACCATAGCTACGCCACTGTCCACCTCTAAGGCTATCAACTACACCTAGCTACGCCACTGTCCACCTCTAAGGCTATCAACTCTACACCTAGCTACGCCACTGTCCACCTCTAAGGCTAATCAACTCACACCTAGCTACGCCACTGTCCACTGCTAAGGCTATCAACTCTACACCTAGCTACGCCACTGTCCACCTCTAAGGCTATCAACACTACACCTAGCTACGCCACTGTCCACTGCTAAGTTTTTCAACCCTACACCTAGCTACGCCACTGTCCACCTGCTAAGCCATCACCCCTACACCTAGCTACGCCACTGTCCACCTCTAAGTCTATCAACCCTACACCTAGCTACGCCACTGTCCACCTCTAAGTCTTTCAACCCTACACATAGCTACGCCACTGTCCACTCTAAGTCTATCAACCCTACACATAGCTACGCCACTGTCCACTAAGTCTTTCAAAAAATACACCTAGCTACACCACTGTCCACCTCTAAGTCTATCAACCCTACACCTAGCTACGCCACTGTCCACTGCTAAACCTTTCAACCCTACACCTAGCTACGCCAGGTGTCCACTGCTAAGCCTTTCAACCCTACACCCTAGCTAGCTACCATCTGTCCACAATGCTAAGTCTTTCAACCCTACACCTAGCTACGCCACTGTCCACCTCCTAAGAATTCAACCCTACACCTAGCTACGCCACTGTCCACCACTAAGGCTTTCAACCCTACACCTAGCTACGTCCATCACTGTCCACACCTAGCTATTCCAAAAACCGGACACCTAGCTACGCCACTGTCCACCTCTAAGGCTATCAACCCTACACCTAGCTACCCACTGTCCACCTCTAATCTATCAACCCTAACCCTACACCTTTGCCCCTCTAATTTCAACCCTACACCTAATGGCTGTCCACCACTAAGGCTATCAACCCTACACCTAGCTACACCACTGTCCACCTCTAAGGCTATCAACCCTACACCTAGCTATGTCCACCTCTCCAACCCTACACCTACCTAGGATTTTCTAACCAACCCTACACCTAGCTACGCCACTGTCCACCACTAAGCCTTTCAACCCTACACCTAGCTACGTGATTGTCCACCTCTAAGGCTTTCAACCCTACACCTAGCTACGCCACTGTCCACCCTAAGGCTTTCAACCCTACATCCACCTACCAACTGTCCACCCCCCTCTAAGGCTTTCTCAAAAACACCTAGCTAACACTGTCCACCTCTAAGGCTTTCAACCCTACACCTAGCTGTCCACCTCTAAGGCTTTCAACCCTACACCTAGCTACACCACTGTCCACCTCTAAGGCTTTCAGGCCCTTAGCTACACCACTGTCCACCTCTAAGGCTATCAACCTACACCTAGCTACACCACTGTCCACCTCTAAGGCTATCAACCCTACACCTAGCTACACAACTGTCCACCTCTAAGGCTGTCAACCCCTACACCTAGCTACACAACTGTCCACCTCTAAGGCTTTCAACCCTACACCTAGCTATGCAACTGTCCACCGCTAAGGCTTTCAGTCGATCTCAACCACTTTTGGTAGGATTTTGTTTTTTGACGTGTTACACTGTCCTGCCTTGTATTGTAAACAGCAACAACTGGATTACAAACTTGCACAGAGTGTTGTGATCTTTCAACCCCCCTTTTATTGTGCGTCTCCACCTATTTCCCTACACCTAGCTTCACCACCTCTAAGGTTTCAATCCTCGAGAAAAGTTTTCAAACTGTCCACCTCTAAGGCTTTCAACCCAAGACTTTGGATTGAGTCCACCGACACCTGCCTCTGGAACTGTGGAGTCTCATGGGCATTTGAAGACACCTGACAGGCTTTCAGACAGACAGTTAGCAACTTGACAGAGCTAACATCAGCCAGACAGTATTTTATTGTGACAGAGACTAGAACTCAGAGAGAACCTACTGGCCGAGGGGCTTTTTTTTTGTTTTTTGATGTGGTACCAATTATTGTAAACAGCAAAGGGATTATTTTTGAGAGAGTGTTGAGACTCCTAGACTGACCCCCTCCTTTTGGAGACAGACAGAGACAGATGTGACAGTCAGAGTGAGAGATCCACCTACCTGAGACAAGTGACAGAAACAGAGACAGAAGAGAAATTCTCGAGAGAAGTTTTAACCGAGCATGCGGGGGATGAGCTTGGTCGTCCAGCATATCATATCAGACCTTGCCTCTGAACTGTTGGAGTCTGGAGAGATGCTCTGAGGTAGAGAGATTGAATAATATGCCCCATGAATATTAGCCTTGTTCTGTAAACAATGAGAAGACGATGTCAAGCCTGAGAGAGAGAAGCTTCCGGGGGCAGTGGGGGGAGGGAGAGCATATAAGATATTGAAAGAAATTTATAACTAAATTTGTTAAGTTCATTTATTTATTTATTTATTTATTTATTTATTCATTTACACTTTGTTTAAAATAGATTATTCTCTGCCTGCTGACTTCCAGAGATTATAACCGATCATCCTTAAATAAAGTTTTTGTATCGATTTTAATTAGAAAACAAACAAAAAAATCATTTGCAATGGTTATTGATGCTGTAAATTAAAAGTTCCTTTAATGCCATTGCGACCCATTAGAGCCGGAGCTTATCCTGAGTTTCTATAGCGTGAAGCGGAACAAGTGATAATAAATAATCACCTCCTGGACAGGACGCTTAGTCCTGACGCAGTGTTTACTCCTAGCTAGTACTTAAACCCATTTTATACTTGGGTTGAGTTGAGAAAATGCGTGTTAAGTGTCTTTTCCAAGGAGCACAACGGCGGGAGCTTATTATGCTGAATTCAGACCAGGGACCTCGTGATCCCCACTCGGAAGCCTGACCACTCGGCAACAATTATTTATTGATTGATATTTGGTTGTTTTTTATTATTTATTTATTTATTTCTTTCGTGTCTCAGTATATTTTTATTTCTTAAAATGCAATTTGAAATTTATACTTTGGAGGATATAAATATCGCTCAGATTACCATGTAAACAGCCAAGGGTCTTACACGTGTATTATACTGTTGTGATCTGCACATGGGGGCCTCTTTTATTCCCCGTCTCCGATGGGACTAGGTGTTATTATATATACCTGGACCAGGGGCTTGCTGGAGAAAAATTTGTCAACCTGTCGGAGCTTGAACCAACGGCTTTTTTTATTGAGAGGCCGACACCTTGTCTCTTTACAACAGAGTTTCCCTAGTAGTAGCAGGGGTAGTAGTAGTAGTAGCAGTAGTAGTAGTCTCTCTCTCGCTCTCTCTCTCTCTTCTCTCTCTCTCTCTCTCTCTCTCTCTCTCTCTCTCCTCTCTCTCTCTCTCTCTCTCTCTCTCTCTCTCTCTCTCCTCTCTCTCTTCTCTCTCTCTCTCTCTCTCTCTCTCTCCTCTCTCTCTCTCTCTCTCTCTCTCTCTCCTCTCTCTCTCTCTCTCTCTCTCTCTCTCTCTCGCTCTCTCTCTCTCTCTCTCTCTCTCTCTCTCTCTCTCTCACTCTCTCTCTCTCTCGTCTCTCTCTCTCTCTCTCTCCTCTCGCTCTCTCTCTCTCTCTTCTCTCTTCTCTCTCTCTCTCCTCTCTCTCTCTCCCGCATCTCTCTCTCTCTCTCTCCTCTCTCTCTCTCTTCTCTCTCCTCTCTCTCTCTCTGTCTCTCTCCTCTCTCTGTCTCTCTCTCTCTCTCCTCTTCTCTCTCTCTTCTGCCTCCTCTCTCTGCTCTCTCTCTCTCTCTCCTCTCTCTCTCTCTCTCTCTCTTCTAGTAGTAGTAGTAGTAGTAGTAGTAGTAGCTGTAGAGTAGTAGTAGTAGTAGTAGTAGCAAGAGCAGTAGCTGTAGCTTTCAGAGCAGTAGTAATAGTAGTAGTAATAGTAGTAGTAGTAGTAGTAGTAGTAGTAGTAGTAGTAGTAGTAGTAGAGAGAGAGAGAGAGTGAAAGATTGAATTCAATTCGATGAAACTTTATTGTTCTCATAAAGGCACATCATCTTCGTTCAGAGAGATCTATAAAATACATTAGAGAGATTGACAGAGAGAGAGAGAGAGAGAGAGAAAGAGAGGGAAAGAGAGGGAGATAGTCAATTACAATAATACATCTATTTATTGATCCATGGCTGATTTATTGGTTTATTTATTCATTCATTTATTCATTTGTTGTTTTTCGTAAAAATTTATTTTTGCTAATTGATTAATTTATTTGTTATTCTCCTTTAGTATTATTGATTGATTATTTGTCCTCATATCAATTTGTTAATAGTTTTTCATTGTTTTAATGCTGCATGTACATGGATTTCGAAATCAGTTTTCAGAGTGACAATAAGTATTGCGGCAATGCAGAGGTTCTTGTTGATGTTGATACACTTTGTTTGTTAATAACGCTGCTGCTGTTGATGATGGCAATGAACGGTAACAACTGAGATGGTAGGTGCACTGGTGACTCCTTGCATCAACGCAGACGGTTTATACACATTATGCAACAGAACACATTGTATTTATAGACACGCGAGTTTGTGTGTGTGTGTGTGTGTGTGTGGCGCCTGTATATTATATTATTATGTATACAATACCTTGTCGTGTGTATTTGTATGGGGGAAAATTGAAGGTGGGGAAGAAGGGGATTTGGATTGGAGAGAGAGAAGGGTCTTATTGGCATACGTTGATACCAAATTGACGATAATAATAAGAAAACTAGATGTATACAACAGACAATTTAGAGAGAGAGAGAAGAACGTGTTCCCACCGCGTGAAAGCCAGTGGTGCGACCGATGTTGCCCTGCTAAAAGCTTTAATGGCTGTGTTACACCAGGCGCCATGTAAACATAATGTGTTACGAGACTCACACTCACATCCAAACACATTGCGCGATGTAGATGCCAGATATGTTTACAAT
Organism: Doris montereyensis; assembly: GCA_037039925.1. Taxonomy (NCBI): domain Eukaryota; kingdom Metazoa; phylum Mollusca; class Gastropoda; order Nudibranchia; family Dorididae; genus Doris; species Doris montereyensis. The sequence goes on along the minus strand of JAXRKP010000956.1, from coordinate 17,659 downwards.
AAGGTGGCACGTCAGATACGGACAATAATTTATTATTATTTTGCTAACATAAATCAATGATATAATGACATGTTATCTTAAACTTATGCTTGCGTTTAATTCAGTGCTTTCGGGTGCCTGAAAATAAACTGACTTTGAAATGAAACTTTTGTGTGAGTG
>JAXRKP010000956.1:10000-12500 GCA_037039925.1 Doris montereyensis | reverse complement strand
TGAGTTAATCATTACTCCTAGATAATTGTAGCTTTGAACTTGTTCTAAATTCTCCCTCGCCTGCTAGCATTGCTCCATATTCTTGTACTGGGCTAAACCCAAGTACTTTCCGACAGAATTAGGATGAGAGAAATCTAAAAAAATCTCACACTTACTTTCAGCAAACGTACCTTATTAAACTTTATTATTTCTTAATATTTCAACATTCCATATTTTTTTTCTGGAAGAGATTCTTTCCCATCCAAAACTACGATTTGCGAAGAACGGAAACATTAATTAATCTGGTATTCTTACATATTTGAATACGGTTTTTAATCTTCATGTTATAACACCCGGGAGAGATTTCATGTTCATACCAATCTCTTTCAAAATTTCCACTGTACCGGTGAATATGCGATATTCACGACATTATTTTCTTCCGTAATATTGAACAATTTTCCTGTTTGGTAGCTCAACCAAAACAATCTCATAATTTTCACCATCAACAGGTTCATTAAAGGATTTTTTTTCTAATTTATCATTAAGAATAGTAGTAAAACTTTCTTTCTCTGTCATGTCTTTAACGTCATTCAAACCAATATTTACTCTCTGTCTTAGTTTTTTTTTAAATTTTGTTCTAATTTATCTATGATCTCTTTTCAAAATTATGTATTTAGTTCTAACATTTGAATAATTTCATTTCTTTCTTCATCTTTATATATTTTTACCTTATTATCAGGAACTAATATTCTAAATTTATGTGCATTCATTTATATAAAAATAAATAGAATCTGATTCTTTCTCACGTACATTCACGTTCTTTACCTCTTAAATCTAATGGAATATTATTTTGATCGGTAATCTTGACGTTAAAATCTCTTATATTGTTTAATGTTACTGGAAAATAGATAGGATTGACAGGTGTCTGGATAATTTTATATAACCTGGTGAAACTTTAGGGAAAAATGAATAGATGTCAGGTACTTGTGAACCATTTACAATTGGTCCATTAGTAATATTGATATGAAGAAAATGCTATTTATAGTTAGGATGTTTACAATATTTTGACTCTCGCGTACTCCTGCTTTATATTCATTTTTAGTAAATCCTAAAATATTTTCTATGATCATGGCTAGATATTATATTAAAATTCTATGATCATGGCTAAATATTATATTGTAATTCTATGATCATGGCTAAATATTATATTGTATTCTATGATCATTTAAGGTGAAAATGGATACAATAATTCTTGAAACATCATCAATGCATCTCTATCAAAGTCGAACTTGCTTTGAATGAATACATTCACAAATATGCAAATAAAGGGCAAACAGCAATGACATCCAAGTGAGGAATCAGCAATCAAACCATGGCAAATTGATAATTATCTGAGAATTACAAAACATTATTAAGAAAATGTTAACATGAAAAGGTATGCATATTATTGGCTATACAAGTCATGGGTTCCAGAACTTGTTTCGTCTCTGTCTTGCTTTCTATAGATTATAGATTCAATGTTTTGAAGATCAAGCTTTTAAGATGGGGTAGCAATGTCAGAATATTGTGCACGTGGTCTCCATAGTCGCAGTCCTCCATAATCCAGATCGTCTGGTCTTGCCAATTAAGCAGATGTCGTTGTCGCATTTTCGCATATGGGCTGTTGTCTTCGTTGTTCTTGACGATGAAGTTTCTTATCCTTTGATTGGTAACGCAATACTCAATAATGAGATCATCAGTCTCTGCAAGAATAACATGTGTCGTTTGAAATGTGTCTAACACGAGCTTTAAAATGTCCTTGTTGCGATCTGGCTGTGTAATATGCCTTCCTGTGTCTTTCGTGATTTTGAAGATCTGGACGCTTATTTTATCACAGTGAAGTTGCTTGACCATGTCAGCAAAGCGTGTGTGATTACTGTTACCACCTTGTTGGTTTTCCATGGATGAGTTTTCCTCACTTGTGCGAGAGCTTTCTTTGTCATATTCGGTCTCACTGTCTGACGTGATAGATGTGTCAGAAATGTGTAGATCTATCTTCTTCTCGGTGTGTTTCGTATCTGTCGCTGTGTCGTCTAGGTTGTTTGATTCACTGATTGTATTTCCGACCATAGACGTGTCGTCAAGGGGCGATGTTACGGTTGACACGCTGAATAAATGGATAGCACTGTTGTTACTCTGATTGAGTCCGTAAATGTCAGCACTTCCATTTTCTTTGTTTTCAATAAAATCCGTGCTCGTAGATGTGTCGTCAAGGAGCGATGTTACTTGACACGCTGAATAAATGGATAGCACTGTCGTTACTCTGGATTGTATTGTTGTTGTTTGTTTGTTGAATGTCAGCACTTCGAATTTCTTTATTTTCAATAAAGTCCGTGTTCGTAGATGTTGTTGCTGTCTTCGTTGCTACTCTTGTATGGTGTTGTTGTTTTCTAAAGTTGTCTCGTCTTACTTGGCTCGGCGACTTCCGTCTGAAGCTGGCAGGAGTTGAATGATGACCCGTCGACACACTCATGTCGGCCAT
>JAXRKP010000956.1:0-5000 GCA_037039925.1 Doris montereyensis | reverse complement strand
GAATCAATAAAATGACATTAAGAAGCAACCATTCACATTATTAAATGATTTTGCAGCGATTCCAAGATTCTGTGTTTGGTCTTTGCTGAAAGGAAGAAATGCTATAACGTTGCATGATCGCTTCATAACAGTTATAGCTAACACTATAGATTCTGTAGTTATTATGATTTTTTCTTAAGTAGCCCAAGAAGAATAAGAAGAAGAAGAAGAAGAAGAAGTAAATTTTGAATCAATAACAATGAAAATACTACTACTAATAATAAGAATAATAATAACAATAATGATAGCAATTTCCAAGACTACTACTGGCTACTAGAAGAAAACTACTAGAACTACTACTACTAAGAAGAAGATCCCAAGACTACTAGAACTACTAACACTACTAGACTACTACTAGTACTACTACTGCTAATAATCACTTTAAGAACTTTATCAGATTGTTGTTAAGAATTGTAAGACTAAGAAGAAGAAGAAGAAGAAGACTAAGAAGAAGAAGAATAAGAAGAAGAAGACTAAGACTAAGAAGAAGAAGAAGAAGACTACTACTACTACTAAGACTACTACTACTAACTACTACTAATGCTCCTGCTACTTCTCATTTGACAACTACTACTACTACTACTACTACTACTACTACTACTACTACTACTAATACTATTAAATACTACTAATAATACTACTACTACTAATAATAATAAAAATAATAATAATAATAATAATAATAATAATAATAAAATAATAATCGCTCTTTGTATTATTATGAAACTCGATAGAATTAATCTCTCTCTCTGAGACTCTCTCTCTCCCTCTCCTTCTATCTCTCGACTCTCTCTCTCTCACATCCAACATGCCTGCCCTCTCTCTCTCTCTCACATCCAACACACATGCTCCCTCTCCCCCTAACTCTCTCACATCCAACACTCTCTCTCTCTCTCTCTCTCCTCCCACCTCTCCAACTCACATCCAAGACATCTCTCTCCTCTCTCTCCCTCTCTCTCTCACACTCCCTCACACACACACACTCTCACACACACACACTCTCACACTCACCTCTCAATGAAAAGATATACGTATTTTTGAACTCTCTCATCTCTCTCTCTCTAACGGCAAACGAAAATGATTCTCTCTCTGCTCTCTCTCTGTATATTTGCTCTCTCGATATATTCGTCTATGTAACTGGAAATCTATCTCTCTCTCTGTCTCTGAAAAGATTATAAGATAAAGTCTCTCTCTCATACTCTCTATACACTCTATACATGTATCGATATATCTCTCCTCTCTATCTAATCTCTATCTAAACGAAATATCTCTATCTATCTCAGATCTCTACATCTCTCTCTCTCTCTCTCTATCTATCTCTCTCATCTCAAAGAAAGAGAAACAGTCTCTGAAGAAAGCTTAAATAAATCTACAGTTTAGCTTTGATCTAAATCTCTCTCTCTCTGGAATATCTTCGTTCTCTTTCTGTCTTTGTGTGTGGACGCTCTCTGTCTCTAATTGCAGAGACGGTCTGGCTCTGTCTCAATTGTCACTGTGCCATGTCTGTCGGTCTGTCTCTTATCTCCAGCCAAGGCAACTCTCTCTCTCTCCTTGTCCTTCCATACAATGATTGGTCAGCTTCTTTTTTTACAAATATTATATCTTTGAGATGACACACACACACACACACAGAAACTCACACACTCACACACTCTCTCTCTCTCTCTCTCTCTCTCTCTCTCTCTCTCTCTCTCTCTCTCTCTCTCTCTCTTATTTCTCTCCGTTCTCTCACAGCCTCTGTTAGTACCGCCCTGTTGTTCTCTTTTTCGTACCTATTCTGCTTTCATTTTATAATTTTCCTGTCACTTTTGCCCTTCTTTTTTCCGCTTTAAGTATCACTGTCTTCATCCCCTTGATTTGATTTTCTTCTTTTTCCGCTTTAAGTATCACTGTCTTCATCCCTTGATTTGATTTTCTTCTTTCCGCTTTAAGTATCACTGTCTTCATCCCCGTGATTTGATTTTCCTTTCTTTTCCGCTTTAAGTATCACTGTCTTCATCCACTTGATTTGATTTTCTTCTTTCCGCTTTGGCATCACTGTCTTCATCCCCTTGATTTGATTTTTCTTTCCGCTTTAAGTATCACTGTCTTCATCCACTTGATTTGATTTTCTTTTTTCCGCTTTAGGTATCACTGTCTTCATCCCCTGATTTGATTTGAAGTTTTCTTTTTTTTGATTTTCTTCTTCCGCTTTAGGTATCACTGTCTTCATCCACTTGATTTGATTTTTTTCTTCCGCTTTAAGTATCACTGTCTTCATCCCCGTGATTTGATTTGATTTTCTTTTTCCGCTTTAGGTATCACTTCCCGATTTGATTTTCTTTAAGTATCACTGTCTTGATTGATTTTTTCCTGCTTAAGTATCACTGTCTTCATCCCCGGATCCCCGTGATTTGATTTTTTTCTTTTTCCGCCCTCCCTACACGCATGCTTTCCGTTCCTGCTTTTTTGTAGACGCACTATTACTAATTTGCTGTCTGACGAATGGTTATACCCGAAACATCACCTATCTGTTCTGTTTTTTTTGACTTCACTCCACTGTGGCTCCACTGGTGTTTCGAGTAAATTCGATAAGTTTGGAGTCTCTACATCGAAAAGGCAACTCAGGAAGAACACTATAAAAATAGAACAACCAACAACAAAAAAGAACCCCCCTCCCTCCCTCACCCCAACAAGGAAACATGGATAAGACAAAACAAAACAAACTCCTACCAGACTGAACCAAAAAAGTTCCCCGCAAACTTAGATCTTACTTCTATAAAGGAATGTGATTGAGTGCAAAATCGATTTACCCTTAAAGCATGACTGAGCACCATGAAGTATCGATTTTTGTTCTAAAGGAAACCCTGCACAAAGGTTTACGTTTATTTATTATCGTAATGAAAACACCAGCAAGGAGAAGAAGAGGTATTGAGAACAAACTGAGAAGACGGACTGGCAAAAGGGGAAAACAAGCCATGACATATAGGTACTGGAGACTAATAAAGAACCCATCTGCACAATACTACATGCATTCAGGAAAAGAAGTGAATGGAAGACTAGGGTAAAAGAAAAGAAAATGGGAGAAGGGGGATGAAAGAAAGTAATAAACATGATCAAACGAATGAGACAATATTAAAAGTAATAATGGAAAGAAAGGCTTTGATATTTAATCGATTTTCTTTTAGGGAGGGAGGGAGGGGGAAGGATGAGATATCTATTCACCAGGCTCATATGTGTCATCCACTTCTGTAAGGATTAGGAGATGAATGCAACTTCTCCATGGAGCAAAGGACGGAATTATATATTTCACCCAACTCTTTTCAGTCCATGATTATAGTTTGACTTATTTTGCGTTGATGTGTTTGTGGCTTGAGATTCTTCATGGCCTTCTTGTCGACCCTAGCAGCAGAAGGGTAGCTTGTGTCTATGCAGTCTTAGTGGTGAAAATAGAAGGCACGTGGAAATCGATGGCAAACTGTCACATGAGGCTATTTCCCCTTTGACTTCTATCGTCCAGCCCTACCTTACTAACTACCCCCCCCCCTTTTTCCTATCTTTTTTCCCATTGTCCCTTAAACTCATTCTTATGATCCTAGTCTCCCCTTTCTTTGATTTTTCTCATCTTTACTCGCCCCCTCTTTCCTCCTCCTATCTGTGTTTCCGTCTCACATCACACACTGTATGCTTCCTGTATAAAGTATGTAGATATTTGTTGTTCGGCGAAGGGTTGTACTCAAACCTTCACGTGTTTGTTCTGTCTTTATTATTTAATTGCTGTTGGTTACGTGACTGTTTTTGTGTTGATGATCTCCGGTGTACGAGACATCCACAACTTTGACCTCAAGGCTCAAGATCGTTCCCTTCCCTATTCTTCTCCCTTTCCATCTCTCTCCCCTCTGACACCTCCCCACTCCTCCAGTTCCTTGATATCTCTCTCTCCCCTCTGACACCTGCCCGCTCCTCCAGTTCCTTGATATCTCTCCCCTCTGACACCTGCCCGCTCCTCCAGTTCCTTGATATCTCTCTCTCCCTCTGACACCTGCCCGCTCCACCAGTGTCTTGATATCTCACCCCCCCCACTCCACCCCCACATCCCACCCACCCTGTCCTTTTTGTTGCACACTTGTTTCAGTACAGGATTCTTTGAAAGATGAAGCTGCTAGAGAGGAGGGAAACCAAAACCAAGGAAGAGACGCAAGCCATCGATTAAGGGGGCAAAACTGCTTTCCTATTAAAAAAAGGCTCATAGCGTTTTAAAGAAGATGGTATTCAAAGAGAACTCCCAAAACAACAACTACAACAACAACAACAACAACAACAACAACAGCAACAACAACAACAACAGCAACAGTAAGAAAAGAAGATGGGCATCCAAAGTGAACTCTCAAAACGATGGAATAATAACAACAGCAAAACAATAACGACAACAACAGCAAAGCAAGGAAACGGATATTGAGCAAACCAGGGAAAATGGATATTCAGCACACCAAGGAAACTGAATATTCAGCAAAACCAGGAAAATAGACGTTCAGCAAACAAAGGAAAATGGATGCAAAAGCAAACCAAATAAAATGGATGTTCAGCAATCCAATGAAAATGGATATTCAGCAAACCAAAGAAAATAAATGTTCAGCAAAACCAAGGAAAACGGATGTTCAGTAAACCAAGGAAAACGGATGTTCAGCAAACCAAGGAAACTGGATATTCAGTAAACCAAGGAAACCGGATGTTCAGCAAACCAAATAAAATGGATGTTCAGCGAACCAAGGAAAATAGACGTTCAGCAAACCAAGGAAAATGGATGTTCAGCAAACTAAGGAAAAGAATATTCAGTAAACCAAGGAAACTGGATATTCAGCAAACCAAGGAACCATATATTTTGGGCAAACCGAGGAGAATGGATATTCAGCAAACCAAGGAAACCTGGATATTCAGGCGAACCCGGAAAACGCATATTCGGCAAACCAGGGAAAATGCAT
>JAXRKP010000955.1:182340-187340 GCA_037039925.1 Doris montereyensis | reverse complement strand
TGAAAGGAAATGACACCAAGAAAGGTATGTTTTTAACGATAGGAGTGGGGGATTTATCAGAACTATAAGAAAGGATATGACTTTTAGAAAGTGCCTTTTAAGTCTCTGGATGATATTTCTAAGAACGATAAGCGTACAGGATATGATTTAGAAAGTGACGATAAGCGTGTGGATGAGTTTTTTCTTATCAGAACTATAAATAAATCGATGACTTTTATGAAAGTGATCTTCATAACTCTGGAGGATGTATTTTTTATCCGAACTATAAGTAAAGGAAACTCTTTTAGATGGTATCTTTATCCCAATGATAATTTTTGTCAGACCTATAGGCCTATGGATGATCCAGAAAAGGTTCGCAACTCTGGAGTGAGTTTTTGGCAAAATTAAAATCGTAAAGGAAAAAGACTACGAAAGTGCCTTTTGGATGATGACATTTGGCAAACATTTAAAGTAAAAAAAAGGACTTTTTTCCCAGAAAATGTGATAACTCTGGAGTGATTTTGGAAACAAAGTAGTGAAAGAAATGACTTATGAGATGATATATGAAATTACGATTTGGCGTATGGATGATATATGAATGTTAAATGTACGATAAGCGTGTGGATGATATATTAAAATTAATATAATTCCTATGAATGATGTATGAAAGACTGATAAGGATATGGATGATATAAAAAGTGTGATAAACGTATGGATGCTATACCTGAAAGTACAATAAGCGTATGGATAATATAAGAAAGTACAATAAACGTATGGATAATATATGAAAGTACGATATGCGTATGGATAATATATGAAAGCACAATAAGTGTTTTGAATGATATATGAAAGTACAATAAGCTTATGGATGATATATGAAAGTATGAATAAGCGTATGGATGATATATGAAAGAATGATAAGCGTATGGATAATATATGAAAGTACAATAAGCGTATGGATGATATGTGAAAGAATGATATTCGTGACAAGTATGGATGATAATATGAAATTACAATAAATGTATGGATAATATATGAAAATACAAGAACCCATAGTGATGGATGATATATGAAAATTTCTCCTAAGCGTGTGGATGATATATGAAATGCGATATAGAGATATGCAAGATATATAAAGAAAGAGATAGGCATATGGATGATATAGAGAAAGACGATAGGCGTATGAATGATGTATGAAAGTCGATAGGCGTATGGATTATATGAAAGTACAATAAAGAACTTATGGATGATAATATGAAAGTATCTTATAAGTGATGGATGATATAGGAACAAGCATGCGTATGGATGATATATGAAAGTTCCATAAGCTCATGGATCTTGATATAACAATTGTATCGATAAGTATATGGGGGATCTATAAAAGTACGATATGAGTATGGATGAGATGTGTGTGTAAGTGATATATATACGGATGATATATTCCAAGTGACGATAGGCATATGAATGATATATGAAAGTACGATATACATATGGAAGATATATGAAAGTAATCTAATAAGGTGGAAGATATATGCAAGTAGAATAACATATGGATGATATTGAAAGTACAATAAACGTATGGATGATATATGAAAGTACAATAAGCATATGGATGATATATGAAAGTACAATAAGCGTGTGGATGATATATGAAAGTACGATAAACTTCAGCATGGCTTGGATATTGCAGTACAATAAACGTATGGATGATATATGAAAATTCAATAAACGTATGGATGATGTCATGATCTTTTTCTTCTTGGATGATATATGAAAGTACAATAAACGTATGGATGATATATGAAAGTTTAAGCATATTTCATGATATATTCGAAAGTACAATAAGCGTTCATGATATATATGATCTTATCTTCATAAACGCATGGATGATATAAGTGAAATTGTATGATAGGCATATGGATGATATATGAAAGTATGATAACTTTATGGATGATATATGAAATTTTTAATAAGCGTATGGATGATATATCTTCTAATATATGCTTATGCATGATATATGAAAGTACAATAAGCGCATGGATGATATTGAAAGTTCGATAGGCGTATAGTGTGATATATGTAATTACGATATGTGTACGGATGATATATAAAGCACAATAAGGATATAAATGATATAGTGAAAGCACTAGTAGGCGTATGAATTATATATAAAAGCATGCTTTGCGTATGGATGATACATGCAAGTACGATATGCTTATGAATGATTCTGAAAGTACGATGGACAATATATGAAAGTACGATAAGTGTACTGTATGGATGATATATGAAAGTATGATAGTGGTCAATCATTTTATTCACTTCCTTTGAATCTGAATCTTTCATGAGAAACAGATGTTAACTCAAAAGGGCTCGAAGAAAATGTTTGTGGTTGAGTGACCGACGCCTTCTTCTTTTGAACATTGTGTAGTCCCCTTCAAAATAAGTGATCTTGCCGTACACCTTGTTAATTGCCCCATAGCGATCTTGTCACACCTGTATGGTATCAACCCCTGCAAGATTAACCATCGATAAAGTGACGTCATTCTTAGGTGTATATTATCAACCCGTGCAAGATTAGCCATCGATAAATGACGTCACACCTGTATGGTATCAACCCCGTGCAAGATTAGCCATCGATAAATGACGTCACACCTGTATGGTATCAACCCCGTGCAAGATTAGCCATCGATAAATGACGTCACACCTGTATAGTATCAACCCCGTGCAAGATTAGCCATCGACAAATGAAGTCACACCTGTATGGTATCAACCCCGTGTAAGATTGCCCCATCGATACATTCATTAAAGCAAAATCGTTTCTCACCAAAATGTGAATTTTAAATTTAACTATATCGATTAAACAATCCCCCTTTTTATTTATTCACTTGGCTTTTGCGCAAGAACGCCATAGAACTGAAAACTTTAAAAAAAATCATGTACTCATGAAATCTAAAATTGTCAATATGAATTCCATCTTTATCCATCAGTGCATTAAAATATTCGTTCTCAAAGGTAGCTCCTGTCATGGCTATAAAGCGACAAATGAAACAAACTTAAATAACCCATTAAATGATTATTATGAGATGAGGAGCATTAAATGCACAATGTTATTACATTATCGCTCCGAAAGTACAGTTCAGAGTTGCTATTTTTAGCTTGTTTACATGACGCATGGTTTGATTTATTTATATTGCGTAGCAATTCATATTGATCAGGGCCTACGGTGGTTGTGGCGGGAAAGGTACTAACGATGACAATAGATGAAATTTCAAAAATGTATAAAGTATGCCTGATACAAGCTAAGTGAACTGTTTATCGTGTACTGTGAATTGTATCGAGTACTACTGTAATTTGGTATCGAGTAATGTTGGTCGGCTTTGACATTGCACAGGTTTGATTTGGTTTGATTTGATTTAGCCGCAACCACAACTAAAATGATCTCGGGGGTTTTGTTAGGATTTTTCTATTTTGCCGGACTGCCTTGTAAACAGCCAAGGGATCTTGAACGTGCATAGAGTGTTGTGATTTTCACATGGAACCTCCATTTTATCGTCCGTCCCCGAAGGGATTAGGTGTCCATCCACTTGCCTGGACCAGAGGGGGGGTAGATTTTGCTCTAAAAAAAATAGAGAAAATTGTTCAAATGTTGGCGGGGCTGGAACCCACTACCTTTTGGTTAAGAGGCAGACACCTTGCCTCTGGACTACCGAGTTGCCTGGCATTGCACAGGTAAGGCTGTTTATGATATAATGTACGGGGCTTTGATCCATTCCCAAAGAATTTTGCGGACACAGCTGCCCTGTAACTGAAAAAAGGACATCAGTCATATCACCAGATAGCGTTACTTCCCTTTTTTCTAAATATATGTGCTAATAAGATCATAAATCAAGCAAGGACCAAAGGTCATAATACAACTATTCAAACATAAAAGGAAACACCTTTTACACCTGCCCTCGGGACGTAGAGCACAATAAGGTACTCAATCTGCTGAAATAGATTGCTTTATTTAGTTCTTATTGAAGCGACAAAAGTTTCAATGGTTTATGCCTGAGGAACGTCCTCAAATTTCACCTGCCAGCTCTTTAGTGCCACTTTAGATCAGGAGTTTAATCCAATTTCTTTTTAATATCCTCTTGTTATGATCATATTTGATCTAAACTATTATTCAACTTTCCCTGATTTACTTCTATCCATGACAAGAAAACTCGTTAAAAACAAAACGAACTGATCCATCGAAGACCCCAGATCTTTGCTGCGAATAGTTTGGTTTCTTCATGATACCAAAGGGGACACAGTAGTCCAGAGACAAAGTGTCAGCCTCTCACCCAAATAGGTCGAGGGTTCAATCCCCGGCAGATTGAACTGCTTTCTCCATTTTTTTCGAGGAATCCATCGTGGCCCCTACCCCCCCCCCCCCCCCCCTCTTACCCCTTACTCCAGGTAGGTAGATCGACACCTGAGTTGTCCTAACGGAAACGGCCGATAAAAAGGAGGTCCCGTGTGCAAATCACAATGCACTGTGCACGTTAAAGATCCCATTGCTGTTTATACGGTACTCTGGGCGAAATTACAGTTACATGTACTACCAAAAAAAAAAACCGAGATCACCTCAGTTGTGGATTTAGGTAAAATCAAATCAAATCAAATCAAATCAAATCAAATCAATCGGCTCACTGATGTCTTTGACTTATCTAGACATCCAAGAACGGACTCTTGGACCACAACTTCTGTACCTCTAGCAAGAGGATCGGAATTTCATTAAATGCCAAGAACGATAACCAAGCCCAAGCAAAACCTCAAAGTGCATTTCCTCACGTACTTAAAGTCATTCACTCAGAGTAGATGTAATATCTCCTCTCTATAACACTCCAATGTACTATAGATATATAAGAGAAAGACCATAAACTTTACAGTATGACTTTCTTCATTCCGTCAGAAAAGACATAGATAATTATAATGGTAAATGTCATGAACAATTCGTCATAGTCCCAGAGCACACAGTGTTTGATGGCGGCGACAGC
>JAXRKP010000955.1:169840-177340 GCA_037039925.1 Doris montereyensis | reverse complement strand
AATTTGTTTACTTTTGTTTCTCTTTAAAACTATTTTCCTATACCTCCATTTTTTTTTGTATTTTGTGTTGTTGGTAGCGATGGTTTCGAAAGTCAAAGTGTTAACAGTCCACACACACACATACATACATACACACACACACACACACACACTCACTCACTCTCTCTCTCTCTCTCTCTCTCTCTCTCTCTCTCTCTCTCTCTCTCTCTCTCTCTCTCTCTCTCTCTCTCTCTCTCTCTCTCTCTCTCTCTCTCTCTCTTTGGCGAAGTTTAACACCGCACTTTGATAATGTGTTCATCAGGCATGTTTTAGGGGGAGGGTGGTGGGCGGGGTGGAGGAGGGGGTTGGTTTTATTATGGCCTACCACTCAATTCACAACAAACAGAATTATATTATACATAGCTGACTATCAGTGCTTAAAAAAAAACCCCATATTATTCAGTATGTTCTTGTGTCCGTAAGTCTGTATTTACCATGAAAACTACGTATAGACATATATATATAATTGTGATATGGGTAAACTATTTGTTTTTTTTTAACACTAACAGCCTAAATTAACGATAGAGACTCAAAGAGAGTTGGGTGTGTAAGTGCGAACTGGCCATTATGAGTTCAGAAAACAGCTCATCACACTTCGCCAGAAAAGGTCCGAACTGGCCACTATGAGTTCAGAAAACAGCCACCACATTTCGCCAGAAAGGCCATCGATTTTGGTGCGTTTTTTATGTTACTGTTACTGTCCTTAAAAAAAGGGGGGTATTCAAGGTTATTAAATTATCAATATTTTCTGGAATAATACTCAATTACGCGGAGTCGTCTTGCAAGTTAGGAATCAGTTCGTTCAGTGAGAGCCTGGGTTGGAGTTGAAAAGGTTGGCAGCTGTGTGTTACTTACTTACTTATCCTCGTGGTGCTTGGCCAGCAATCAAGGCCGATGTTAGTCCAGTCTGGTTTTGTTGAGATGCGGATCCAGAACTCTGTGTGTCAGTCTTTCCTTCACCTGTATCCTTATATTTTGATCCATTGTCGGTTTCGGTAACATTTGTTTTTTAAATTTGTTATACACGATAGGAGGGTTAACCCTATGCCTAACCCCCATCCTGGAGGGCCAGGATTTATTTTAGAGATTCACTCCTAGACAGGTAGTTTTTGCAAGGTCATGAGCCCTGTCTGCCCATAATATGAAATCGGAGTTTTCCTTGCCTAGACAAACTGCCTTTCCAGGTTAACGAGCTCTGTCCACCCGGGGAGAGGTTATGAAGGGCCTCGATTCGCCCGTTAGCCATATCACAGGACATCTAGAGCATTTTCTAAGTGCTGAGTTCCCATTCTGCTGCCCCACTCCGTCCTCACTGGGGCTAACGCCAGTTTTGCCCGCGACTGCTTATTCGGTATTCGCAGCTCACCTCTATATCTAGAGGCTGTTCCCCTATCAGCAACCTGTGGACACGTCTGATAGGAGATGGTCTCCCGCAGAGGCAGCTTTGTATTATCGTGATCCAATTGGTGTTGTGATGAGACTGTCCTCACCCCGATAGTGTTTTGATGGGTAATTTTACACTTGAGTGGCGTAAAATAAAGTGTCAAATGTGTACCCGTTGTCAGTATCGACTTAGATCTACATTTAGAGCTGAGACGGAAGAAATCTGTTCACAGTCTATTACCCTGAACTCTCTAAGCTACCACCATCCGTGGTGGGGCGAGTGGATGGGGGTGGGTAAGGGGTTCAGAGTAAGGGTTTGTCGGTAGATTTCTCAGTCTCACCTCTAAATATAGATCTAAGCCGATATTGACAACGAGTACAAATTTTGACTCTCTTTAGTTTACGCCGCTAAAGTGTAAAATTATCTTTTGACTCTCAGTACTGGTAGCACAAACGGACACCCAGTCGAAATCTGCCTTCATCAGCTGTTTAGTACTGCGAGAGAGAGAGAGAGAGAGAGAGGAGATAGAGAGAGAGAGAAGAGAGAGAGAGAGAGAGAGAGAGAGAGAGAGAGAGAGAGAGAGAGAGAGAGAGAGAGAGAGAGAGAGAGAGACAGACAGACAGACAGACAGACAGACAGACAGAGACAGAGAGAGAGAGAGAGAGAAAGAGAGAGAGAGAGAGAGAGAGAGAGAGAGAGAGAGAGAGAGAGAGAGAGAGAGAGAGAGAGAGAGAGAGAGAGACAGACAGACAGACAGACAGACAGACAGACAGACAGACAGACAGACAAAGACAGAGACAGAGACAGAGACAGAGACAGAGACAGAGACAGACAGACAGACAGACAGACAAGCAGACCGACAGAGAAAGACAGATAGACACACAGAAAGAGACATAACTGCAATACATTGACACATGCATGAAATTAATGTATAACAACTAGCTAGAACTAGAAGCAGATTATAACTACTGCTCAACAGGCGACTGAATTGATTCTTTACAGTTCATTTCGTCTCAATAATAATTATATATATATAGTACACTCTTACATTATTTTCACCACCATTCTATTACTACCACTAGCCATAAAGCTACAGTATCAAGGCTTAAAACGTTCTGTACTGTCAGACAGAACTTGAAAAATAGATATTTTTTTTGCATTAAAATCGAAGACAAGAGTGATCGTTCACAGGAGGTCCCTTTAGGATAAATGCATTGAATCAGTGCTGAGGCATTAATTTTGTGTTGCTATTTCACTTCTACTGTAACTAATGGTAGTACAGTATTATCTAGCTAAGTGCACGCCGCTTAAAAACACGCCCCCCCCCCCCCGCCTGAGTACACTGTCATTGCGTGAAACAGAAATGTTCGATATCAATGTACCCTTAAAAGTCCATGATTGCTGAGAAAAGACTCCGGCTTAGTGCACGATTTTTGAAATTTTCCGTGCAAACTGTGATTCATCACTATCTTCGTCATCATCACCAACATCATCATAATCACCTTCACCATCCCCATCACCATCACCTTCACTATCACCACCACCATCATCATCATCATCACCATCATCATCATCCTCATACGTCATCGTTGTAAATTCATGCTCATCAAAACCATTATGATCACATCTATGACTGTCATCGTTGTAAATTCATGCTCATCAAAACCGTTATAATCACATCTATGACTGTCATCGTTGTAAATTCATGCTCATCAAAACCACGATGATCACATCTATGGCTGTCATCGTTGTAAATTCATGCTCATCAAAACCGTTATGATCACATCTATGGCTGTCATCGTTGTAAATTCATGCTCATCAAAACCATGATGATCACATCTATGACTGTCATCATTGTAAATTCATGCTCATCAAAACCGTTATGATCACATCTATGGCTGTCATCGTTGTAAATTCATGCTCATCAAAACCATCATGATCACATCTATGACTGTCATCGTTGTAAATTCATGCTCATCAAAACCATGATGATCACATCTATGACTGTAATCGTTGTCAATTCATGCTCATCAAAACCATGATGATCACATCTATGACTGTGATCGTTGTAAATTCATGCTCATCAAAACCATGATGATCACATCTATGACTGTCATCGTTGTAAATTCATGCTCATCAAAACCATGATGATCACATCTATGACTGTGATCGTTGTACATTGATAGTATTTGTAGTTTATACTTATTCTAGGTTGCATGTACTCACTGTAACAAAATCAAATTTCCTTCGTGGATCAAAAAATGCATTCAATTCAATTTAAGTAAACAAATATCTGCTAAAAATGTCATCTCCATAACGTTATTTAGCCTTTTTGTTGTTGTTGTTGTTGCCTCCTGGGTAGAGACTCGCGTGAACAGCTGTATCATAAGGATCTCTTTACACTCAGATGTATTGTTTTCATTATCTCCGACTGGTGCTACCAAATTACATCATTCTAAGTGAAAACCGCCTAAGAGCACAATCCGTTTAAGTGCACGGTTTTATTATCTCCCGTCGACTGTGCATTTCGCCGGAGACCAGATGTAATGGATGAGAGCATGAAACGAAAGTAGAAGGTCTAAAAGGAGCAGGACGAGACAGAACAGGGAAATGTTCGGGCTGCGTACAAGAGAACAACACTATGATGAAAGCACCTAGAGAGATTTTGAACAGACCTAGATGTTGTAGTGCTGAGATGTGGGCGCTGACGTGACGGCTTACATCGCCATTATTGTTAACAGGACAGTAAGAAGTAAGAAAGAAAGAATAAAGAAAATAAAAAAGAAGCCAACAAACAAAGAGACGGGAAGAATCTTCTGTGGCCCTCTTCTCTGTCTCTGTCTCTATCTCTGTCTCTATCTCTGTCTCTGTCTCTGTCTCTGTCTCTATCTCTCTCTGTCTCTGTCTCTATCTCTCTCTGTCACTGTCTCTGTCTATCTGTCTGTCTGTATGTCTGTCTGTCTCTCTCTGTATGTCTGTGTGTTTGTCTATCTGTCTGTCTATCTGTCTGTCTGTCGGTCTGTCTATCTGTCTGTCTGTCTGTCTGTCTCTCTTTCTCTCTCTCTCTCTCTTTCTCTCTCTCTCTCTCTCTCTCTCTCTCTCTCTCTCTCTCTCTCTCTCTCTCTCTCTCTCTCTCTCTCTCTCTCTCTCTCTCTCTCTCTCTCTCTTTCTCTCTCTCTCTCTCTCTCTCTCTCTCTCTCTCTCTCTCTCTCTCTCTCTCTCTCTCTCTCTCTCTCTCTCTCTCTCTCTCTCTCTCTCTCTCTCCGTCTCTTTTTCTCTCCCCCTCTTTCTCTTTCTCTCTCTCCCTTTTTCTCCCCCTCTCTCCCTTCTCTACTCTTACTATTCCCTCTCATTCCATACCCCTCCCCCACCCTCTTTTTGAAATTTTTAGTTGTTTTTTTATCCCTCTTCTTTTACTCAGCTCTATATAAATCGTCACTGTCTCCCCTTTCCTTGATTTCTTATCCTCTACACTCTCCTTTTATCTAATTTTTATTTAATTTTTCAGTCACTTCTTTTAGTAAAACAAAGTCTCTACACCATAAACATGATTATATCATGAAATAAATTCTTTCTCTAAGAAAATGTAATGCTTTCAGATTCTGGACGTCTTTCTCGAAAATGGAAAATCCATAATGTCTTCTATACTTAGACACTAAAACCCAACACAAGTTAACGCAGATAACTGCATCGAATTCTCAAGAGATACGTTGCTCTGAAATCGTCCGCAAACTACACCTAAATAATAATGTAGTTCTACGCTACACCAGTGCAACATTACACATACCACCGAAACACCACAAGACTTTCTTAGAATGTAAAAAATATGGACTTTGTAAGGAAACTGAAATGGTCCCACAGTTTCCCGGAATTAAATTCAATGGATTTTTCATTCTGGAACTCAATGGCGTAGGAATAATTGCATTCTAAAACGTCATTCTGGAACTCCTTGGCGTAGGAATAATTGCATGCTAAAACGTCATTCTGGAACTCATTGACGCAGGAATAATTGCATTCTAAATCGTCATTGTGGAACTCATTGACGTAGGAATAATTACATTCTAAAACGTCATTCTGGAACTCATTGACGTAGGAATAATTACATTCTAAAACGTCATTCTGGAACTCATCGACGTAGGAATAATAACATTCTAAAACGTCATTTTGGAATTCATTGACCTAGGAATAATTGCATTCTAAAACGTCATTCTAGAAATCATTGACGTAGGAATAATTACATTCTAAAACTTGATTCTGGAACTCATTAAGGTAGGACTAATTACATTCTAAAACGTCACGAGAACTCATTGACGTAGGAATAATTGCATTCTAAAACGTCATTGTGGAACTCATTGATTGTAGGAATAATTACATTCTAAAACTTGATTATGGATCTCATTAACGTAGGATTAATTACATTCTAAAACGTCACGAGAACTCATTGACGTAGGAATAATTGCATTCTAAAACTTTATTCTGGAACTCATTGACATAGAATAATTACATTCTAAAACTTTATTCTGAAACTCATTGACGTAAAATGTTATTCTGGAACTCATGGGCGTAAGAATAATTGCATTCTAAAACGTCATTTGGGAACTCATTGGCGTAGGAACAATTACATTCTAAAGCGAAGTGGATATTTGTACTTACGGAGGAAGAGCACTCAATCCCTCCCCAGTCAAATTCTACATCGCAGTACTTACCGTGACTCAGTCCCTTCCCCAGTCAGAGCCTAGATCACAGTACATACGGAGGAAGAGCACTCAGTCCCTTCCCCAGTCAGAGCCTAGATCACAGTACATACGGAGGAAGAGCACTCAGTCCCTTCCCCAGTCAGAGCCTAGATCACAGTACATACGGAGGAAGAGCACTCAGTCCCTTCCCCAGTCAGAGTCTAGATCACAGTACATACGGAGGAAGAGCACTCAGTCCCTTCCCCAGTCAGAGTCTAGATCACAGTACATACGGAGGAAGAGCACTCAGTCCCTTCCCCAGTCAGAGCCTAGATCACAGTACATACGGAGGAAGAGCACTCAGTCCCTTCCCCAGTCAGAGTCTAGATCACAGTACTTACGGAGGAAGAGCACTCAGTCCCTTCCCCAGTCAGAGTCTAGATCTAGATCTAATGACTACAATGAGGTTTAACTCGCTGCACTCACCGGCGGCTAGAACTTTCATACTCGTTTATTCCCTAGATCTAGATCTAGACTCTAATCAGAATAACCATCCCCTGAATCTAAAAGTCCTACCCAATTCACGAAATAAGACTTCGGGGGTCAAATCGTTGCCTGGTGGAAATCTTTCGCTTTGGATAACAACAAAAAGGAAGTGGTCAATTAGGACATGGCATAGATATTGAAGTCTCGTGAGTCATAGGGCCACGGCGAGACAAATACAAATGCGTAAACAAAACAAAAATAGGCATCGGACAGAATCGAACCCATTACCTCCGAGGGCATCACTCATTGCCTGGCCATGAAAAGACGAACCTTATAACGACGAAGTGATTTATTTGTACTTTTGAGTTTAGGTTTTCCTCTTATTATATGAGTAATTGTAGTCATTCTATATCATTGAAAAGTTTGTAGCGTCCTCGGTTAGCATGGAAACGGCCGCCATCTTGGATTTTGACGCAAATTTCAAGCTCGTTCTACTCTCTTAATTATTTCAATTTTCGATTTTAATTTCAATTTCGATCATCTTTATTGATCCTTTAAAAAAAGGAAAGTATACTTGTGTTATCACAATTTCAGTTTGAAAAATAAAAGAATACATCAATGCATTCAAATTAAAAACAAATTTAATTTAGTTTATCATTAAATGTTTAGATTTTAGGAGAAGTATACAAAAATTCAAAGGTGGGTAAATAAATAGTGCAGTGTAACAATATATCGACAAAAAAATAGATCAATAAATAAATAAATACATTTTTAAAAAATAAATAAATAAATAAATAAAATCAAAGATTAAAAAATATAGAATAATTATAGACAAATCAGTTTAGCTTCATACACATTAATTAACTTATAATAAATCATTCATTCACCATCCATCAATTTACATTTCTTAAACAT
>JAXRKP010000955.1:122340-164840 GCA_037039925.1 Doris montereyensis | reverse complement strand
TTTACAAGTATTTCCAGACAAGAATGGCAATACAATAATGGGTCATGGCTTTTAACTCCGTTAAAAATGCACCTTCGCTAAAATGCACGATTATTTTGTCTCCGTGGAGCGTGCATTTTTTGGTGGAGATTACACTACAATACAATAGGTTATTATGACTTTGCAAAAACGCGTTTGACTGTTGAACTTTGAACTATACCAAATTGTAGGGTTTTGTTTTGATTGTTTCGATATTTGGATTCGAGTTTTGAAATTTCAAAAGATAAGAATCGATATTATTCTTTAGATGTTTTTTGCTGTTTGTTGCTAGCCTATTGGTTTGTTTGAAGGTTTTCTTTTAAATCCATAAATGTCACCACAGCCCTGTTTAAAAAATAGTATATAAATAATACAGATCTATACTTTTACATAATTGATACTATTAATATAAGACAAACATTATAGATTTGAATATCCTGTATCCACGTATAAGTACAGACTCGCAGACTTTATATAATGTATACTCCAGGAGGCATTGTAAGTTCTCAGCTCGATGGGGAGGGGGGACTCGGTAGTCCAGAGACAAGGTGTCGGCCCCTCAACCAAAAAGGTAATGGGTTCGAACCCTGCCAACGGTTGACACATTTTTTTGGAGTTTTTCTCCAGTTAAATCTGCCCCCATGGTCCAGGTAAGTGGATCGACACGGTCCCATAGGACATGGACGATAAAAAGGAGGGTTGGTGTGCAGATCAAACACTATGTGCACGTTAAAGATCCCCTGGCTGTAGGGTAGTCTGGGGAAAATTAAAAATCCTACTAAAAACCCAGTGATCACCTTATTTGTGGATGTCGGTAAATCAAACCACATGAAATCCTGTGGAGAAAACAGAAGAGCCGTTAGTTAAATGTTTCATAGTAACACTTTGACAAGACTGTCCTTTGTTTATACCTGGCTAGTCATTCACACTTAAGTCGATTGACGAAGCTGCGCGAAGAAATTTTCCTCAGAGTACAACGTCATGGAAAAAAAAGATCAACAAAGGCAGCCAAAATTTGTGCCCTCATGATTACAAATTCACAACACGACATGTATTACAAGTTGTACCACAAAGAATTCAAAGCATTATGAATATTTGTTTTTCTTTTAATGCAGATTAAATAATATAATGATACTGATGATAATAATAATAATAATAATAATAATAATAATAATAATAATAATAATAATAATAATAATAATATATAATAAAATTAATGATAATAACAATAATAATTATGATAATAATAACAATAATTATGATAATAATAACAATAATAATAATAATAATAATAATAATAATAATAATAATAATAATGATAATAATAATAATGATGATAATAATAATAATAATAATAATAATAATAATAATAATAATAATAATAATAATAATAATAACAATAATAATAATAATAATGATAATAATTATAATAATATTAATAATAATCGTAATTATCATAATTATAATAATAATGATATAGTAATAATAATAATAGTAATGATAATAATACTAACAATAATAACAATAATAATAATAATAATAATAATAATAATAATAATGATAATAATAATAATAATGATGATAATAATCATTTAATAATAATAAGTACATTGTCATAGTGCTTCTTATATGTACATAGGAGCCATAAGCGATACCTGGATCAGCGGCATGGGTTTTCCTAAAATAAATTCTCGAGAAAATTGTTCTTGTCTGCCACGAACTCTCAACCTTTAGAAGGCACCTTGCCTCTGGACCACCGAGTCTGCAACTGCTTGCTGAAGTTTCATTTCAATTGTTGCAAACGGAGCGGAATGGGAGCGTTTTAGAATTAAATCTATGTTAATCTTTATGAACATTACATGATAGGAAAATGGGAGAAATAGCAAACTATGATCCTTTTAACAGTTGGGTAGATTTCTTAATATAGAAATATATTATCATAAAGAGGTACTTCACCTAAATTGTAAAATTTTGAATTTCTTTTGAGATTTCTGAAAGTGGAAAGTAGGGGACTAACTAGCCTAATGCTGCCATACTGGCACTTATGGAAGATTCGATGATCAATGTAATCGATTTCGAAACTTGAAGTTGAGACTATGAGGCTCGAGGTCATGTCACGCGAAAAAAACCCAAAACAAAACATGGGACATTGAGCACTGATTGTGCTGATGAACAGTCAATCGTAAGTTTTGTATTGATGTGAATATTTTCCAGTGCTGCATTTTAATGTTTTAGGTATGTGAGAACTGAAAAAGCATGTTTTATTGTTAGTTTGTATCCAATAGATCTGCATTAGATGATCTAGATCTCTGAATTCTAGTTTATAAATGTGTGCATTTTATCTAGAATCTAAAATATAATCTAGATCTATATCTAGATTAGTCTCTCTAGATCTAGATCTAGATCTAGATATAGATTAGAGCTACCAGTACCATGATCATGATGGGATGTGGATTCAATTTTCCACCGAAGTGATCTAGATCTAGACTAGATTTTCTATACAGTAGTGTCCATCTAAGAACCTGGTCCACATGTGACAGAAGCAGCCCCCCCCCCCACCCCATCTCCTGATTTTTTGTCTTAAAATAGAATAGATACAATGCATTAATATTGAATAAAATACTTATAGGCCTATATCTGATAGTTAACCCTATTAATAGCATAGGATTAAAGGGGTGTTTATTTTCTCGAAATCCCCAGGAATTCCTAGGAATCACTAGGAAGCCCTTGGAATCCCCTGAAAGATGGGTAAATAATTTGGACTGATACACATTCTCCGTCAATTCAGAAGGAATGTTTTTAGGTTGTTTCTTTTTAAGTAGACAAATTCTATCCACCAATATTATAACCTGTCCAAAATGACCATTTTGGTCTGTGATTGTAATACAGGTTGGACTGTAGTTTGATAGATAATCTATCCTGAACTGGCCGTTCAATGGCAAAAGACGGGAACCATTTCATGACTGGGAGTATGTCAATAGATCACAATCTTTTGGCGTGATCAGTGATTCATACTACACTAGATTTAAGTATTAGCCTAGGCTTAGGGTGACATGGCTTGATGATGGAAAGCAAAATATCAGAGGTCTACAGGAGTTATGTAGGGGAAGAGTTCTGTAGTTGGGTACAGTATTTAAAAATCAGTTGTGAGCGAAAGCCGATGAGAAGCAAAACAAACCTCAAACCATGTGCTTACGATAATCCATCTAGAACTACAGAATCGAATCAAGTGGCTATTTTTTTCTTTTATTTTTATAGTTGCACAGCTGTTGGGATGCGATGCCCAAGGGACCTACACTCAGCTCAAAGAGGGGTGGGGGGATGTCAGGGATGGTGATAGATGTTAAAATAATGGATTTTCCTGACTCCTGAACGGAAGGAGATAATTGAGATGTGTTTTGTTTACTTCTCATTGAATTTTGCTCATGACCGCCGAAATTTAAATACTGTGCCCGGCTATGGAAAAGTCTAGGTAGTCATTTGCGTTTTACTGTCCTGATAGGATGGGGAGATCTGGGCTTTAAAAATAGTCTTTGATCAGATTAGTAAATTGCAACAGTCTTATGACTAAACGGTATCTAGGAATATAAAACATAAGATATCTCCATAAAGAAATTACACTGTGATGCATTTACATAACACATACACACAAACACACGCATTCTTTCACAATTTTATTATCCATGTATTTGAATCCTCGCATGGTATCTAATTTGATACATTTTTTAATTTTCTTTCTGAAACAGGTAGAAAGAACTGTAGCTAAAAAATATTATATTGAAAAATCCAATATTATATGAACTACATTCAACATGAAGCCATCTTCGGGTTTGATGAATCTCCTTCACTCTGCAAGTGAACAGTGCCTTGGAGCAGCAAAGATTCAAAAGGGATGCCTTCAGAATCTTACCTGTGCATTGAGAAATTCAGGCAGATACCATGCAGCAAAGATTTCATCATCATCATCTGTCTTGTCAAGAGTTCATGAAAGGTCACTTGCATCAAGAGGACATTCTTCTACAGTGCCATCATTACAAAAACCATTTGAACATCATCAATACGTTAGAAGAATTCACAGTGGTAACATTTTGACTTCAAGTTCGTCTTCTGATCCTGGTTTGGCTCAGGTCTGTTGTTTTTAATATAATGTCCCATTTGTTTTGCAGTATTATTGTGTTGCTCCTGAATGTTAAGACATGAAAAATTCACCGTTCTTGATGGGCTAGTAATGTTTTTAAATCTTTCACTCTTATGGAATGCTGAGAGCAACAGAATTTACTCATACACATGAGAGAAATTGACATCTAGGCATATGAGACTGTGACACAAGGTTGTTGTAAAAAGTTATTGAAAATAGCAAATTATTTTATTTTTCTATCTATAAGATTTTGCATGTGAATTGAGCATCAATGTCTTCATCTAAGAATAATAGTTGTGAAAAGAAAATTCATGGCCTGTTCTTCAAAACCGGGTCATTTCCATGGGGTAATGAGTCACTTTCTTTATGCAAAAGTTAGGGTACGTTTCAAGTAAAGGAATTATTTTTTATAACATTAGGCCTCCTGAAAATATTTGTATGTGAAGCGAATGGACACACTACGTCACAACAAACAACATGATTCTTTAACAGATTAAAAAAATGAAAAGTCAACCCTCGAGTATACAAAATCAGTGTTTTCGGGTATACGAAATCGGTGTTTTTGTATTGGCTAAATCATGTAGAGGACCAGAGTAGATAAAACTAATGTTTTTGGTCAAATTCTAGTAGAGTATTTACACTATATTATACCACAGTCACCATATGCCCGCGGCCAATGTGTATATCTTTTCATTGATTGAGTTATATCCAGTACTTTACTTACTTATCCTCTTGGTGCTTGGGCAGCACATTAGGCTGACATTGTGGATTGCCATTGAACACGATCAGATGCCAATTTTGTCATCTTCCCCACGTCCATCCCTGCATCTTCATCTCTTTTTTCGGTGCTTCTCCTCCAGGTTTCTAGCGGGCAATCTCTCTTCCTTTGTTTCCTGAGGGGTCCATCTGAGGGCTGCATCAGCATTCATCCTAAGGATGTGACCAGTCCAATTCCATCTTTTCTTTCTCACAATCTGGGATATTGAATCCAGTGAAGTTCTTTCTTGAAGGTCGTTGTTTGATACCGTGTTTGGTCAAAATATTTTGAGGATCTTTCTGACACATTTGTTTTGAAAGGTGTCCAGCTTTCTGCAGATATTTTTTGTTGTTTTCCACGATTCAGCACCATAGAGAAGTACAGTATCTACACTATATTATACCGCAACCACCATACGCCCGCGGCCAATGTGTATATCTTTTTATTCATTGAGTTATAGCAAGTAACTTGACAATAATAAAGAGTTACAAGATTTAGCAGTCTCAGATAGAAATTGAAAGAAATTAGGGCTAGTAATGGGAGTGAATTGTTATTAAATCAAATTTTCAAAAAGTTTCATGATAATAGTGGCCAAGCGTTTTTAGAGGTCGGTCTTGGGATCATGAGGTTCCAAGTTCAAACCCTAGCAAAGATAAGTCCAATGTTGTGTTCCTTGGGAAAGACACTTCACGCACATTTCCCCACTCAATCCAGACGCAAAATGGGTCAAAGCACTAGCTTGGGAGTTTTAAGAACCTGCGTGAGACTAACACCCTGTCCTGGAGGTGATTATTATCACCTGTTCAGCTTCATGCAATAGACAACAGGATACGCTCCGGCTCTATGGACAGCAATGACCTTGAAGGAAATTTACACTTAAGATAACAGATACACGGTTCTAGAGCAGAGAGCACTATTTGTTTAAAATGTTTTCTCCATCATGATACTATTCAATTTGTGTTATTTATCCTTAATATCAGGTGGCAACTCCTGATCAAGGAACAGATTTTTTGATCGGGGACCCACTCCAAGAGCAATCCTTCAAAGGAGCGGACACACAATTCCCATGCCTCGTTAGAGCGTATGTATTTTTTTCAAATGTACAGTAGAATCTTGGTGTAGCATACCTGTGATTCAACATACACTTTGCTTCAAAGTACGTTTTCAGGTCCCAAGTCCTTAAGTTTTTTTTCTTCATAAATTTTCTGGTCCATAATATACAGTGCAATCCCGATAACGACATCGTCGGACCGAACAATCATGTCGTTATCGGGGGATGTCGTTATTCAGAATTTTTCAAAATGGTGGCGAAAGGGGGCTTATAAGGAGGCTAGTCAATTGGGAAGATGTGGTGGGGCCCTGAAAAGGCCGGTGTGTTGGGAGTGGGGTTGGTAGAGCCAGCATATGGGTTTACTAGCTGGTTGTCACGGCCTTGGTACCCTCAGAGATGGAGAAATAATCTCCACGTTGTCATTGGCCGAAAAAACAAGTGTTTTCATTGCTAAGAATACGTCTTAATTTTGTCAATATTGATCAACTTTTCATGTCAAATGTAGTGTTTACGGCTAGACATATGTCGCTATTGGGAGGTTTCACGTCGCTATTAAGAGTTTTTTTTTACTAATGATATATAGCAAAAAAAAACGGGACCAGGGATCCATGTCGCTATCGGGGGATTGTCGTTATTCGGAGGTGTCGTTATCGGGGCATTGCACTGTACTCTTATAAAACATACTTTTGAATGCAGTGGACCATTTTTTGGAGCATTATTTCACAAAAGAAAAGTTTTTACAGTGTACTTTCTTTCCATAAAATCAAGGTGGATAATTTTCATAACTGAAAGTTACATATTGACTAGGCCAACTTTTGTCTGAACCCTTTGATGGCATAATATGAGTGAGTGGCATTCGCTGTGGCCTGGATCATGTATCTTTCACCTTGTATTTCTAATTTTAACCAGGTGTTCACATCTTGACAGTGTGTCTTCCCTCATTTACCGTAATGCAGACCTGCAGTTTATCCCGATTTAATCGGTATCCTCCCGATTTTTTAGCTAAAATTTGCAAAATTCCATTTGTTCATTGGTCTTCCATGTCGTGCCTATCCAGGATTCATGTTATTATGAGTAATGGTGTATCGATTCTTCGCTAACATATTGTTCTCTTTGTCCAATCTTCAGAGTACTCATGCTGTACTTGTTCGAGACTTCAAAAAATCGTGATATGATTACATGTTATTGAGGCCTACAGCGATTACTAGAGCCGTAAATTTCAAACGGATCAAGCAGAAGGCTTCATTGATATTCATTGACTTGCTAGATCTAGATCCACACATCTCCAGTATTAGGGACGTCTAGGTCTAGGTGATCTGTATATGTACTCTTAAGTAGATCTAATAGATCTAAATCAAGTCGAGATTAAAATCTTTGAAACAATATGACTCCCCTGCAGCAAAGTGCGATCACACCATGTGTCAGAGAGAGAGAGAGAAATGTTGCACATGTGTGTGTGTGTAAAAAGAGAGAAATAGAGAGCATTTTCGGGTGTGTTTCATGCAATTGCGAATGTATGTGAGTGTTTGTGTTAGAGAGGAGTGAGCAACAATTTGTGAAGTGAAAGGCAAATGCAAGGAAGAATAGAGGTTAGATGATAATTGACAGGTATGTCATGCGCATATGTCTGACCGGTTAGCAGGAGTGGGGTGGGCATGTGTGTATGAAGAATGTGTAAACTAAATATAATAGCAATGATTAGCAAGATCAGTGACCACTGATAGAAAGAGAGGAAAAGTGAGTGTGTCTTCCACTTCCATAATGTAAACAATACAATTAATGGGAAGGAGGCAAATGTAATGCTGAGTTAGTACTAGAATACAATACAGGTTTTATAATGGATATGGGGAAAAGGCAGAACCAGGGACCTCATAATTTTATTATTAAGTTTGAGATTAGGCGACCAGCTGGACTTATAAATGGATATTGATTTTTCTCCTGACTTGGGAAAAGGCAGAACCAGTGTCAACAATGACCTTCCCTCATAATTTTTCATTGAAGTGTTGAGATTTAGGCGATGTTCACAGCTTGACTCTTCCTGAAATCGTTCATGTATCCTGATTTGTCTTCCCCTCATTTACCGTAATGCCCGTAAGATCCTTGACAGTGTGTCTTCCCTCATTACCGTAATGCTTAACCAGATGTCCACCTTGACAGTGATTTACCGTAAAAAAGATTTCAGACATTGTGTCTTCCTCGAAATAACAGATGTTCACACCTTGACATTGTGTCTTCCCTCGTTTACCGTAATGCCCTTAACCAGATGTTCAGACATTGTGTCTTCCCTCATTTACCTTAATGAACCAAATGTCCACACCTACCTTTTTCCTCATTGAGAGGTTCACACCTTGACAGTGTGTCTTCCCTGGACTTAACCGATGTTCCCCACCCATGCCTTGATGCTTTTCACTTGAAGAGCTCAAATGAATAGTGTGTCTTCCCTCATCAGACTTTCACTTGATGTCTGAGATTTTAAAGACTTGACAGGCTGTGCCAAGTTATGTATTTAGGCAGATCAGGCTAACCAGATGTTCTTTGACTGTGTCTTCCTCATTTACCTTAGTTATGTATTTGTCTTCCCTCATCTCGTCTCTCTTAATGAGAGACTTAGTGTTATTGTATGGCAAGGCATCATTCCCCTGATGCAGCTTTACTTATGAAGAGGTCTGTTTGTCTTTCTGACTCTGTTAGTCTCCTCTCTCTCTCTCTCTCTCTCTCTCTCTCTCTCTCTCTCTCTCTCTCTGTCTCTCTAGCTCTCTCTCTCTCTTTCTCTGTACAAAAACAAAATAGCAGGACCCAGCTCACAACGTGTCCAAGTTATGTATTTAGGAGATCAGGGCCCTTTGTGCTACAAGTTATGTATTTAGGCAGGTAATTAACCTAATATAGGAAGGTTAGATCAAACCGTTTCAAACTTGTTTTTTGGAAGGATTTGTTCCAAATAAACATATAAAGCAATTGTTTTTTGGTAAGATTTTAAACGTACATGAGACTATCGGGATTGAAATCCCTTATTGTGTTTAATTTTATTCTAAAATATATTATTGAAATCCCTTATTGTGTTAAATATATTATTGAAATCCCTTAAATGTGTATCAATATGATTATTTTAAAGAAATCATTATGTATTTAAATTTAACAATTGAATAGTTTCAGAAATACATTTTGTTTCGGTCTTAAACGTACATGAGACTATTATTGAAATCCTTATTGTGTTTAATTTATTCTAACTAAACATCACAGTATTTCAAAGTCATCGTAAATTCTCAGAAATGTTTTCATTCACTTCACTGCTTTGCCAACTTTGACTTTCATTTATTTTTCCTCACTGGACTTTTTCTTTCCTTGTTCTCAAGACGATGTGATCCAGAGGTAAGGTATTTGCCTCCCAACTAAAGGTTGTGAGTTTGTGTCCTGACAGGTTGAAAAATGTTCAGTTTTTGGGTTGAATTAGCAGTATTTCAGTTCATACATTTGTGGAGAAACATTTTTGTTTTGGTAGTGAAGAATACGGTAAGTTTAAATGTCTGCTTATCTTTATCAAGTTTATTTTTAGGATTGTGTAATTTCCTATCACCAATTGAAGGAGTCATTTCAATAGTGTGCCTAAGTCACAATTACGTCATTTAGAGAAAAAGCCAGAAACCATGGACTTTGGCACTGTTGGCTTTGGAAGTTCCAAATTTCAAACGGCTGTAAACATGATGTGTTTTCACACTTTTCAGGAAGAATGACTTCCTTGTAGTCCGTAGGATTATCTCTCTTTCTCATTTTTCACGAAAACGGACATAACACAATCTCTACTTATTTGATATTTTACCTTTTTTTTTTTTCTAGCAAGGACTCTGGACCCGAACCCCAATACAGTAAGATTACCAAAGGTTACAAAGTTTTCCGTACCGAGGATCCCTTCTCCCTGACCTTGAACAATGGAAGCTTCCGCAGCTGGAGATGGCCTACTTGAGACTTGGGGTGAGCTGAACGAAGACGGAACCAATGCGGTGCTGGTGTTGGCCGGCTTGTCCGCCAGTTCTCATGCCAAAAGCTCTGTGGTGCGTAACATTTGTCACGATGTTCTTGGAATATTCTGATCTTCTAAAAGCTTAATTTTTTTTAAGGGTCTTAGTTTGTTTGTTTTTTTTTTTTTGCCACCTACTTATAGAATATATATAAGGTTTGTCTTCTTATGTGGACGGGCAGTTGGTGGGGGCTTCTGGTAGGTTCTTCACCTTTCCTTTTCATTTTTTCACATACGTCTTTCATCTTGCTGTTACCTGAGATCACAGTGTATGGTGGACAGGGTAAATTTCAATTAAACAAGCTAACAAAAATTCCTAATGTGGCTATTTATGTACTATATAAAGTTGGTAATTTATATACATTCTTTGGACATGATTCTCTTCATTTTGAAAAGAGCTTTTTAAATAAACTAGGTTTTGTTGAAAAAAAATTGCTGAATAGATCTTGTGACTCAAATTCATCTTTTTTGGTTGAGATTTATTTTGGATAATGGGTGGTAATAAACAGATATGTTGTATAGGAGGCTTTTTTTTTCTAAACAATCTTTCATCGTCACCGGTTGCTATCTGCGTATGTGGCATTTGACAACTTTCGAGTAAGACCTAAAGAATCAAATGAGGGTCAAAGGAAATGCTCATAGCCGCAGATAGAGCAGTGAAGGGTTTTAAGTATTTTCATTGCAGTAAATGTGAAGGATTGATATATTGTGGAGAAAATGGGCAAAGTTATCTTTAGATGTCTGAGAGAGATTTTTTTTTTCTTTTTTCCGAAATTGGTTTATACACGGTGAGTTGTATGAATTTCTTTTTTTAATTGGGTTAAGATATATATAGTTTTTCCAAAATGCATCTTTTGTTTATGTTTTTGTTTGTAACCATATTAGGTTTTTATAGAAAGATTAGAAACATTTTGCTCGGATCCACAGTCAGACTGATGCGCATGTATGTGAATTGTGAATCTCGGACCATCACTGCAGATTTTGAAAGGAGAATGAAAGCAACAGACATGGTATGCTTCCAAAAAACTCTTCAGGCCACACATATCCAACGACGACACACACAGCAGAATGCAACAAGCCATTGAACCTCATTTAGTCATTCTTTCTAACCGCCATGAAAAGGCAGAAACTAAAATGGTAGGGCAATCATGATACTAGAACAGAAGGACGTGCAAAGACAAACGTGCAGGGCACACTGTCCAAGAAATGAAGAAAGAAAGGCAGGAAGAGGAAAAGGTTGGGAAGGAAACAACAGCAGGAATTGGACGGGCCTGGAATTCAGCCAACGCTCTACTTTGACTGTATCTCCCTTTTTGAGTGTAGCCCCCTTTGACTGTAGCCCCCTTTGACTGTAGCTCCCTTTGACTGTAGCTCCCTTTGACTGTAGCTCGTTTTTGTCTGTAGCTTCGCCCATTATTAAGCTTTCTTCTACTGATATCATCACTTTCTATTGTATTCCCCCTTTGTTTTGTTTGTGTTTTACCCAGGGCAACCCAGCACCAGGATGGTGGGAGAAATTTGTGGGCCCCAACTGCGCCGTCGACACCAACAAGTTTTTTGTTATTTGTCCTAACAACCTGGGAGGCTGTTATGGATCTTCGTAAGTATGATGGCTTACTTCTTTTTACCAGGGTGTTTTTTTTCTCTTGCGAAACGACTAAGTTATGAAATTGGTTTTGGAAAATGACTAAGTTATGAAATTGATTTTGGAAAATGACTAAGTTCTAAAATTGATTTTGGAAATGGCAGTATACTACTCAGGGGGGGGGCGCGGTTGGGACTTGATCATGTTTACTGCTTCTTCTACTATTCACGTCGTCCTTATCTTTGACTTGTTCTTTTCGTTTGTACTTTGGTCTGAGGGTGTTTGGGTGGGTGCTACTGGTAGGTTCTTCTTTTCTTTCACTCTTTCATTTGCCGTTTCCTCTAAACTCACCCTGAGATCACCACACGTTGTGGTAGACTGGGTAATTTCAACTTGTTGGCGGGTGCTGGTGGTGGATCCTACTTCTTTTCCTTCCCTCTTTCATCTGGCCGTTTCCTCTTTTTTTCACCCTGAGATCATCGCTCATGGTAGACAAGGTAAATTGCTATGAAACAAACGATCTCTGCTTGAAAGTTCATTAGGCGAATGTGTTTGTATGGTGTTTCACAATGACATCCACGCTCACTCTCCTTGCCAGCGCTGCATGGGGCTTGTGAATGATATACATTTAAACACTCTGCTGCCATCAAAAGAGAACTGCTTTTTCTGTGTGTGTTTACATTGTATCACGTAAACCGAAAACATTCGACTGTTCGAGATAGTCTATCCAGTCCACTGACTCGACTCTACTTTCCTAACACCACTTCGCCATACAATTTCGCAACATACACGTCGTCAAAGCCAATTGGCCGGCATGCCACATTGCCCAGAGGCGGGCGCACGTGTCAGGTGGGTGTCACCAATGGTGGGCACAGACAAAGCACCGTAAAATGCACTATTAAGCCTACATAAGTGTAAGGTCTGAGGCCTCCTTCCGCTTATTCTCAATGATGTGTCACATTGATTGGCAATTCGATAATCCGGACGTCTCAATAATCTGGACAATATGCTCAGAACGGAGGTGTTTGGGCTATCGTGGCGTGACTGTATGCTGTGTGTGAAAATATGCTTAAAGGTGCTGGTGAGTGAGAGGCAATGCTTGCAAAGAATCGAGAAACTTGAAAGATCAAATTGCATTTTACATTTTTTTCAAATGATATCATTTGGATTACATGTCTCTTAAATCTCCGTCATCATCATCATCATCATCATCACATCATCATCATCATCATTATCATCATCATCATCATCATCATCATATCGTGCTGGTGAACCTTGTTGTGATGTAGTTTCTGGTTGCATAGTTGTTTAAACAGATCTTACATATATCAGCTTCTCTTATAGTAATGTTGATCTTTCATTAGTCGTCATATCAGAAGACGAAGAAAGTGTATATATTTGCATGAATGGTGTTTTCCAGACCTTTGAAAAAGTTTTCTTTTACGGAAGCTGTTTGGCTATACATATTCTTTGTTGTCTCTTTTTTTTTCTTTTTTTTTTTTGAGATTTAAACATCACTGGATCATTTTTCTGGCCCGAGTCATTCAGAAATAAAAAAATAAAACTTGTCTTAAACCCGTATCAGAACTGTTTCAGGGAGATAAATAGATACAAATGAGTGCAAAAATCATGCGATGTTACTTTTTTGTGATTCAAGGTGGTTTTTATGTTTTTAAACAATCAATTGGAACCAATGAGGCGTCAGTAGCTCAGTTGCTAGAGTGCCAGACTACCACCCATGAGGCCAGAGTTTGATTCCCAGTCTGTGGAAAATTTTTCTGGCCCTCCTGTTGACCCAACAACAAAATTGGTGGCTAGGTCTGTTCAGACTCTGCAAAAATAAAGGCGATGGGGAAAACAATCATGCCGCATGCCTAGTAGAATTAGTTAGAAATCTTCTCTGGCTAACCTACGCTCAACTCTGAGTATATGGACCTACGTTCCTTAACTTTTATGGTAATATGATCCGAGACAATTTTCTTATTTCAAGAAAACTGATGTTTTTATACTTGAGTCGTCTTTCTTTCTTTCTTTCTTTCTTTCTTTCTTTCTTTCTTTCTTTCTTTCTTTCTTTCTTTCTTTATCTCTTTATCAGCTCCCATTCTACCTTCCGGTGTATGGGTTTAGATGCCAAAAATGATCTTTCTCCAGGCTGTCATCTTCTCTATAGAATTAAATATGAATTCAATATCCTTGTTAAAAAAAAATAAAATGGGAATAAATGCAGTCAAATACACAACACAAAGAAAGGTGAATTAAAGGTTTTAAAAGTCGTTTGTCATATGAGTAGAAAAAAAAGCTTCTTATACTTTTGTGTTTCTTTTACTTATTTATTTTTGTCTTCAGAGGTCCTTCGTCCATCAATATTTTAACTGGAAAGGTTAGTCCTTTGAAAGTAAAACTTACGAATTTAAACTAAGCATAATCATTTCCTGTTGTTTTTTGTTCTTTTGGCAACAGTGTTTTTTCTTTTTCACATCCTTGTTTTATTCTGCCTTATCTCCCTAAATGTTTAGTTTAGGTACATTTTACAAATGCTCCTCATAAATATAATTTTTAGCATCCATCAATCAGATATTGATAATGTCTTGAACCTTGTTTTATTTTTAATGCTTTGCTTTTTATTTTTCTGTCTTGCCTTTCACATCTAGCTTTGCATTATAACATTGAAATAATGATAATAACAACAATAATAATAATAATAATAATAATAATAATAATAATGATGATGATGATGATGATAAAATAATAATGAATATAATGTACATTTTTTTGGGCAATCATCCCTACAAAGGTAAGGCTGTAGGTGCATTACATAAATTTTAAAAATTATAATACATAATATGAATTACATATAATATATCAGATTGCAAGAATGTAGCATGAATGCTGTGTACAATTCATGACAACAAGGCCAATAATGTCAACAAAAAGAGTAAAATCATTTAAAAGTAAAAAATGTCATGAATTCATATTCCACAAACACACACACACACACGCATGCACATACCTCTACACACATACACAGAATGAGTACAACCTAAAAAGATTACGTAATTTTTCATTTTTTAAAAAGTAAGGTTTTACAAGCTAGTTAAAAAGATATACCATCAGTTGAATGCAAAACTACTATACTAAAACACTATTAAAAAAAACTTTTGTTGTTTTTTGTTGTGGGGGGGGGAGGTACAGGAAAAACAAGGATTTATGGGTAACTTATTGAGGTCCCGGGTTCGAATCGAAGCAAAGCTAGAACCGACGTTATGTTCCTTGGGAAAGACACTAACGCGCATTGTCCCCACTCTACCCAGGTGCAAATGGGTACAATCACTAGCTCGGGAGTAGAAACCAGCGTCAGACTAGAGTCCTGACCAGGAGTTGATTATTATCACCTGTTCCGCTTTGCGTTATAGAAGCCGGGATAAGCTCTGGCTCTATAGACCGTAATAGCCTTGAAGGAAGGAACTTTTTTTTTACTGTTTGTCCAGATACACAAAGTTTACAAGCACACGTACTACACTCCACATACAGATTTCAAAGCGTAAAATTAAAAACAAACAAAAAACAGAATGAAAATGAGAGAAGGAGAAAAAACACATTTGATCAACAGTTCTTCCTATTGGATTATTTCCTTCATTATTTACGTCAGAAATGATGTTTCACTTATTCCAAAGTGGGTTTCTTTCTTCTTTTAATTGCTTGAACAGTGTGATGTTATTTTCTTGCTTTTGATGCACATATTTCCTTTATTCAGCTGTTTTCATTCTGAAAACTCAACACTGTGTCACAAACGTAAATAAAGCATGTGAAGGTATGCTATAAATATGAAGTTGGATTTTTCCTCTAGTCTTCTGGCATGTAGCCTTCTTCTGTGAAAATGTGAGACACAGTGGGAAATCGGCAGTGTCGTGAGATTGTAATCAGGAGGACACCGGTTCAAAACCCTAGCTGGACTATGCTTTCGCCATAACACTGTATTCTTACTAGCTCAGGAAACGTACTCTGCCCTGACTTTCCTCATTTGACTCAGGTGTGAATGAGTATCCTGCTATAGGCAGAGATCTTGTTAGAGTATAATTAGTAGGAAGAGCTTAACAGACAGCTGAATGAACGGTATGCTTGCCGGGAGTCGACAAAGTCACTTGAATGAAATGGCTTACTGGGGGATAAGGATAGATGATGTAAAGTCAGTGAACCTGCGCTTGTGTGGGGATACAGACTATAAATCCATCCTTATCTTTTTATCTGTAGCAAATACCACATCCTAGCTCTAGGAATCAATGTGAGTGCAAACAGTACCATGTCGGGCAATGATAGTATAGGAGGACGAGACTAAACAAATCAAAGAAGGAATTCATGTGTCCAATCAAGAGAAGAACATTGTCTTGACTTTGATCCCATTTTAAAAGAAAGAATATCCCATTTTAAAAGAAAGAAAATCCCATTTTAAAAGAAAGAAAATCCCATTTTAAAAGAAAGAAAATCCCATTTTAAAAGAAAAAAAACCCCATTGTAAAAGAAAAAGAAAATCCCATTTTAAAAGAAAGAAAATCCCCATTTTAAAAGAAAAAAACCCCATTGTAAAAGAAAAAAAAATCCATTTTAAAAAGAAAGAAAATCCCATTTTAAAAGAAAGAAAATCCCATTTTAAAAGAAAAAAATCCCCATTTTAAAGAAAGAAAAAAATCCCCATTTTAAAAAGAAAGAAAAAAATCCCCATTTTAAAAGAAAGAAAAATCCCCATTTTAAAAGAAAGAAAAAAATCCCCGAGTATGGTGTAGCCCACCACTTGATGCAACCTAGCAGTAGTAGTAGTATCAGTATCAGTATCAGTGTGATTGGTTACCAACTGGTGGGCTCTATTAGTTCTTTTGCGTTTGACCATACTTAACTCTGAAAGCATAACAGCCTTTTATTTACAGTGTTTAAGAAATGGAAATTGATGGATGAAGAATGACTGATTTAAGATCACAGCTTGATTGATAAATGTGTATGACGCTAAGCTGAGTTGTCTTTAATTATTGTTTATGTATATTGTTTCACCGCACTATCTATTCTTCACCCACTTTTGTATCTTTATATCTGTTTCTCCTAAAATTTATATATTCAATAATTAACTTAAGATATGTTAAATTTATTTTTAATTTGAATACATTGCTACACGATGTATTCTGTTATATTTCTAACGGAATTTCTGATAACACAAACATAATTTCCTTTTTGTAAAGGAGCAATCAAGTCGATTGAATTGATTTGAAATTTAAGGTGTCCAGCGAGGTCGGGATAGTAAAAAATATGTCAGATTTTTCATACTCGGCTTGGCGGCGGAAATTGTTGTAAGTAGGGGAAAACGTAGAAAACTGGCTGTTGTTTAAATGTGAAAAAAATTCTGAAATATGGTAATGATCCTGAGTAAGATTGAGGTGAATTGACATTAAAGGAATGTAAGATTACATTTCATTGCAATAAGCACATTATTGATATGATATTGTTATTTGAAATGACACCATGCAATTCACTGAGCTTGTCTATGTCTTGCTGCTTTTGATTTTTGCACACAAATACACGTTATGCCTACTTCTTCCTCCAGGAGGTTGTTTAATTTACGTAGGTAGGATGATTTTTTCCCGCTGTGTCAGTTATAGGTTATAGTTATTTCAGTATATTTTTCAGCCGGAGGACTTGGTCACAAATGGAGATCAAAATGTTGAAGCCGGCCCTCTTCATTCTTTCTTCTGGTGTATGTCCGTAGATTGTTTAAAAAGATATATGTTTTCCGTCTTTATTTGACTGTAATCTGTACGAGTTGTACTGCATGTTTATTGCGTTTTCCTCTTTATTTTTTTATTTTTTTATGGCTTGAATATCGACGGTGTGTTGTTTTTTTGTGTGTTTTGCTTCCAAAAATTCGAGAGCATTTTTCGCCCCCTCAAAAAGTAAAGCCTAATGTAACTTTTTGGGAAAAGTTTTCAGCCCTACTATGTGTCTCAACTGACTAGGAAAAAAAAGAGAATGAAAGGTGGCACATGTCATTGCTTCAGGTAGCTATATTCCTTTTACGGAGCTTTTGACAATTTTTGAGCAAGACCTAAAAAAAAAAAACATTCTACGAATAACAGTTAAGTGGAAAGTTTCACCACCACAGATGTTATGAAGACGACGGAAAAGGTTATTTTAAGATGTTTGAGAAAAAAATGCGTTTGTTGTTTTTCTCAAATTTGCACCACATAGATTGCTGACCCAGGTGTTTTTTCCACTACGTTGTACTCTTAGGAGAGGTACTTCACTCTGCTTTCCTCAATTGACTCAAGCGTGAATGAGCACCCAGTTATAGGTATAGGAAGATCTTGTCAAAGTGCTAGTACAAAGCGCCTAACAGGCTGCTGTATTACATGCTCATCAGGAGTTGAGAATGACTCTGAATGAGATAGTGTGCTGGGGGGATAAAAGATGTAGTCAGTGAGCCTGCACATGTGCGGGGATAAGGAC
The DNA here is from genome assembly GCA_037039925.1 of Doris montereyensis. Classification (NCBI taxonomy): domain Eukaryota; kingdom Metazoa; phylum Mollusca; class Gastropoda; order Nudibranchia; family Dorididae; genus Doris; species Doris montereyensis. The sequence goes on along the minus strand of JAXRKP010000955.1, from coordinate 146,784 downwards.
TTTAAATTTATCTTTTTTTTTTTTTTATGCAAATGTGATCAGAGCAGCTCATACTCCTATTGGTATCATTTCTGTTATTTGGTATTATCATTATACGTACAGGCCATAGGGTTTGATTTTAAATAAACTTATTGCTATCATTCCTGTTATTTGGTATTATCATTATACGTACAAGCCATAGTGTTTGGTTTTAAATAAGCTTATTGGTATCATTCCTGTTATTTGGTATTATCATTATACGTACAAGCCATAGTGTTTGGTTTTAAATAAACTTATTGGTATCATTCCTGTTATTTGGTATTATCATTATACGTACAGGCCGTGGTGTTTGGTTTTAAATAAACTTATTGGTATTATTCCTGTTATTTGGTATTATCATTATACGTACAGGCCGTGGTGTTTGGTTTTAAATTATTTTTTTTTAATGATTATGTATTTTATTTCTTTCTTCTATTTAAATTTGTTTTTCTCTGGTAGCCCTATGCAACCACCTTCCCAGTTGTGACGCTTGTGGACATGGTCAATGCTATCTTCCTTCTTCTTGGTCATCTGGGTGTTGAAAAGGTTTGTGTTGAGGATATACATATGCCTCCTTGCATTTTTTTTTTTTATTACGGACAGCAGAATTTAATTATTGAATTAAAAAAGAAAACTGTTTAGTTTCAAGAAAAAAGATTTGATTAGATAAAACTTTATAGGCTATTCTTCTTGGTTGATTTCGTACATTTTTTTCTTCTTGTCATGTTTTCATCTGTTCTTGTTGGGTGTTTTTTTTAACTTCAAGGTCCGACACAAGATTAATGGCGTGGGTACCTCAAAAAGCAGGGTGGTTTAATAAATTTGTAACATTTTTATTTATTATTATTTTCTTCATTAAAAAAAAAAAAAACATTGTTCATAAAAGATCAAGCTTTACATCGCCCCCAATAAAAATTGGTTATGTGTCATTAGTTTGTCTGAGGGGGGTGAAAAAAAGAATCTAAAAATTGTTGTGGGTCTGAGACACATTTCACACAATACAAAACTTCCATCAATAAAAAAAAATGTCAGATAATGAAAACAATGAGCGGTAAACTGATCGAAAACATTGCGGTCTTTGCTGTTTCTGACTTGCAGTGCTAGTGAAGTTGTTAAAAATTCATAAAAAAATCAAACCGTTCATGCTAGAGAGCTCGTTCCGATAGGGAAATGAAAATAGAGTAATAAGCCTAGCAAATGCTCCATACTGCCATCACGTATACGCGATCTTTCTATAGCTAAGGCCTGGCAAGCATTATGATCGCACATGTGCGACAATTGTACTGTGGTGTAGGTGTAGCGTATGGTGTCGGTGGCCGAGCGGTTAGGCTGCCGGACTGGGGATCATGAGGTCCTGAGTTCAAATCCTAGGAAAGTTAGATCCGATGCTGTGTTCCTTGGGAAAGACTCTTAACATGCATTTTCCCCACTCAACCCAAGTGCAAATGGGTACATGCACTCGTTTGGGAGTAACAACTTGCGTCAGACTAGCGGCCTGTCCAGGAGGTGATTATTATCACCTGTTCCACTTACCGATACAGAAACCCGGGACAAGCTCCGGCCCTGTGGGCCGTCAATGGCCTTGAAGAAATTTTTCTTGTAAGTGTAGCTTGATCGCATCTGTGTGTGTGACAATGGTAGTCTATGTGAGTTAAAAGTCTGGGTTGATTGTTGTTTTGTGTTTTTTTAATTACATATTTCAGTTGCATAGTTCAGTTGGTTCTTCCCTTGGTGGAATGCTATCCTTGCAGGCCGCTCTTTAGAATCCAGACAAGGTTGGCAGGTAAGTGACTATAAACTGAAGTGCTGGTAGCTCCTTCTTCTTGCCTTTCACGCTTTTCACTAATCCTTCATCTTGTCTTGCTGCTTCCTCTTGTTAATTCACCACCCCTGGTCCATGTAGGTGGGTTGACACCCAGTCCTCGTCGGAGACGGACGATAAAAAGGAGGTCCTGTTTGCAGATTACAGCACTCTGTGCACGTTAAAGATCCCCCTCCTCTTCTCTCTCTCTCTCTCTCTCTCTCTCTCTCTCTTCTCCTCTCTCCTCTCCTCTCCCTCTCCCTCCTCTCTCTCCTCTCGCGCTCTCGCTCTCTCTCTCTCTCTCTCTCCCTCCTCTCTCTCTCTCTCTCCATCTCTCTCTCTCTTCTCTCTCTCTCTCTCTCTCTCTCTCTCTCTCTCTCTCTCTCTCTCTCTCTCTCTCTCTCTCTCTCTCTCTCTCCCCCATCTCCCTCTCTCCCTCTCCCACCCTCACTCTCCTTGGTAGGTCCTACTTCCTCCCTGTCATTTTTCCTATATCTTTCATCTGTCTATTTCCTCTTAGTTCACCCTGAGATAACTGTATAATATGATCGACGGGGTAAATTCAAATCAAATAATATCCTCCTTTTCACAACAGAAGACACACACACACACACACACACAACTGTTTGTTTGACTGTTTACGAACAGAGAATCTAAATATTGAATGGTAGATGGTTGATCCTATTTCTTTTCCCCCTCTCTCCTTCACATGTCATTCATCTTTCTGTTTCCTTTGAATTCTCTCTGAGATCACCTTATGGTGGATGGGGCTTAATTGGCCACGAAAGAATCAAAATAGGTTCATATTTTCATATAATATGATTTTCATTTTCTCCTCTTATCAGACTGATCAGCATCTCAGCCTGTGCACAGTCTCACCCAAGCTCCATTAAGTGCGCTACCTTCAGAGGAAATGCATCATGTGTGATCCGCACTGAACAACGGGCACTACTACGATGGACCCTTCCCCAAAGTGGGCATGAAACTGGCAAGGTGTGTGGCCGCACTGATATATGGCTAGATATGTATAAAGATGGATTTATAGTCCATATCCCGCACACAAGCCGCAGGCTCACCGAATTTACTTCATTGATCTCTTTTCTAGCTAGCCATTTCATTCAGTCCTTCTCGACTCCCTGGGGAGCATATAATGCAGCAGCCTGTTAAGTGCTTTTTCTGCCTGGAACTGTAGCCTGAGTTAGGTTAGAAAGCAGAGGAAGCACTTTTCTCAAGAGTTAACGGTTTTCTCTTTTTTTCAACACTTGAGTTAGCTCCAGATTTATGTTAGATTTGTATCTATAACACAACCGTCTTGGTTGATTGAGTTTATCTTTCAACACTTGAGTTAGCTCCAGATTTGTGTTAGATTTTGTACCTATAGCTCAGTTTTTTTTTCCAATGCAAATTAAGGACAAAAAGAAAACAAAACCTAAGTAGTGAAATGAAAATACTTTCAGTAGTGTGTTTCACAAGCCTCAACAGTTCTTATTCACTTGTCATTAAAAAATAACAGCCTGTCCCTGTCTTTGACTGGTCTATCCAGTGAGGTGTGGAACATTACACAGAAAACACTCCAAATCAAGCATGAAAATATGAAAATATACACCTACGTGTTGAGGGTAAAGCTAAGGGATCTTTGGGAGCTCACAGCTCCCCATGCTTTAGATGCTGATGATCAGGATAGATAATTCATCGACTTTCCTGTTAATTTTGATTTTGTTTTCATTGGCCATTTACAATGTTTACATCCCGAAGCTCAGTAGATGGAGCCATTTAACTAACTACACGCCCGGGAGGTATGGGTTTATTCTCAGTCATGCTAGCAAATTTTTCTGGCACTCCCACCACCCAGCAAACATGGGCAGCTAGGTCAATACACACTCTGCAAAAGTAAAAGCCAGCCATGGATAGCAATGCCGTATGCAAAAGAAAAAATGAGGATTCTCTACTCCTGATTACCCTACGCTAACTCTGACTATGGTATTTATTTTGCATCCCATTCAGAAACTGGTCATTGCTTCTTCTGTGTAAGTTGCACCTCAATTTGACTTGTTGGACAAAATTCTCAACCTGGTTTTTTTTTTCCACAGAAAATTGCAAACAATGACGTGTCGCAGCGGACCGAATGATCAAGCGGTTCGTCGCGGTCGATTAAGGATGACACGCCGTCATGTCCCTACGTTTTGGATTGAGTCATACCTGGGCACCAAGGTAAACCTTCAGTAGCATGTACGACCCAAACTCCCTCCTGTACATCTCCAAGGTAGAGTCATTAAGTCAAAATTATAAATCATATTACAATCATGGCTTGCTTTCTTTATCCTCCTTCGTAACCATTGGACTGAGAATTCTTATGTCCACTGTAAAGGTACCTACACATTTGTACTTAGTGTGTGTATGTGATTATGTTGAAATGTTGTTTGTATGTTGTGTAAGACGATGCATGTTTGTAGCTCTATCTCAACTGTAATTTATGTCTCAACTGTGTAATTTGTGTCTCAACTGTTTTATTCTCCACTGTGAAATTTATGTCTCAATTTCTTTTGCCATTATGGACAAAAGAATCATTATTATTATTATTATTATTATTATTATTAATTATTATTTTATTGTTATTATTATTCCTGTTAGGTTTAGATGCAAAATGAGTCTTCCTCCAGGCTATCCTGTCCTCAATGGAATGACCATGATTGATATTTTCTTAATAAGAATAATTTCGATAATGATCCTGTTAGATGTGCGAATAATTAATGGAATGACCATGATGATATTGATCGAGTAAATGATGATGATGATGATGACGATAATAATGATGATAATAATAATAATTATAATAATTTATCATTACAATAATGATTATAATAATAATAGATGCATTGATATAGTACCCTTTACCTAATTAGTCTCATTTTGACATTTTACATTAAAGATAGTAATCAAGCATAATTAAAGTACATTTCTTTTAATTCTCACCGCTCCGATCTGTAGGTACACTGGGTTGTGTACAGTTAGCTATGAAATGATGTTAGTATCTCATAAACAAATTTTTAATGTTCACCTTGCTTTTTGATAATAATAGTAATAATAATGATAATGATAATGATAATAATGATAATAAATGGCACTTATATAGCGCTTTGTTGGCGTCGATGCTAGAGCTGGACTCGAGGTCTTGCGAGGTCCTGGGTTCAAATCCTGGCAAAGCTAGCCCCAACGTTGTATTCATTGGGAAAGAGACGCGACTTTACATTTTCCCCACTCGACTTGTACAAATGGGTACAAGCACTGGGCTTGGGGAAAAACCTGCATCTGGAGTAGTGTCCTGTCCAGGAGCTGATTATGATCACCTGTTCCAATTCATGCTGTTGAAGCCAGCATAAAGCTCCTGCTCTGTGAGCCGTACGGTCATGAAGGAACCTTATTTTTACTTGATAGCGCTGTCCCATAGAAAACAGGCTGTGAGGCTTTGCAATGGCAGTAGAACAACATATGATACTTAGTATGGTAAGTCATAGTCATAATCAAATTGCATTACAGCTTCAAAAATATTGAATTTTAGTCCTGATTTAAAAGCTGATAGTGAATGAGCTTACAACACATGATGTTTGAGGGGGGGGGGAGAGTTACAGAAATGGGGAGCCGAGAATCAAACGATTGTTCACCAATTTTGAGTTATATTTCAGGTTTGACTAGGAGGAGTGATTTGTCATCAGTCAAAATAGATGTAATATTGTTCTGTGTTTGTCAGTCCCAGCTTCCCCCGCAGGAGGTTGGTTCTTGGTGCTGCTGGTAGGTCCTACTTCTTTCCTTTCCTTCTTTTTTCACTTAATCTTTCATCTTAAACAAGCAACTTCTTCTAGAATGACTTCGACATACTTACAAACATAATGATACGTTGTTGATCCATTCTGTCTTCTAATTTTTATCCAGGCAATGGACTTGTGATATAGCTGAAGGCCATTCAACTCTACAGGAAGGTCTCACAGGCATCACCTGCCCCGTCATGGTCCTTGGCGTTCAGACGGATATCCTCTTTCCAATCTGGCAGCAAAGGGAATTGGCCAATGCCTTACAGGCGGCTGGTAAGTTGTTGCTTTAAAAAAAAAAAAGACATTAAGATTGTATTGGTGTCTATGCTTGTCTTTTTTTTTTGTTCTTTCTTTATTGTCTTCCACCAGAGTCATTTTTACTAAAATATGGAGATGTTGCAGAGACCCCATTTTTCAAAGTACATACATCTTGATCTGATTCTTCGAAACCTGCAACTGTTGTTCTGAGATTGGAGGGTAGTGGTGGGCATTTCAAAGATACACAGCGGGCAGTTATCGGGTGCAGCTGTTAGGTCCTACTTCTTCCCTTTCCATGGGCGATTGGCAAATAAGGTTTGTAGGTCCCATCTGCTTTCCCATTTCTGCACAACTAACCATCTTTGTTCGCTCTTGCCGATTTCCAGAGCTTTAAGATTACATGGTGGCATACCTGAACAATTTTGTTTGATAAATTCAAGTAAGGATTTTGGTAGGGGTCAGTTTAATTTTACATGTTAAAGATAGGTTTATAGTCTGTACACTATTAGACCCTCATCAGGCCCATGTCATTCAAAGTCCTCTGAACTCCCTAGGGAGCATACAATACAACAGCCTGTTAGGCACTACATACTAACATACTGACATGATCTTTCTCTACCTATGGCTGGTTACTCATTCTCATCTTAATCGATTGAGAAAAGCAGAGGAAATACTTTTCCTAAGAGTACAACGTTGGGCAAAAATGCACCTGGGCCCCTGACGTGGGTTTTAAACTGTTGTCATCATGATTACAAACTCACAGCTCTATGATTTTGGCCTGCCGTGGGTTTTAAGCTGTTGTCATCATAATTTCAATGCACAGCTCTATGATTTTAGCCTGCCGTGGGTTTTAAGCTGTTGTCATCATCAAACTGATTACAAACTGTTGTCACAGCTCTCTATGATTTTGGCCTGCCGTGGGTTTTAAACTGTTGTCATCATGATTACAAACTCACAGCTTTATAATTTTTGCCTGCAGTGGGTTTTAAACTGTTGTCATCATGATTACAAACTCACAGCTCTATGATTTATGATTTTGGCCTGCCATGGGTTTTAAACTGTTGCCATCATGATTACATCACAGCTCTATAATTTTTGTACTTGGGTTTTAAACTGTTGTCATCATGATTACAAACTCACAGCTCTATGATTTTGGCCTGCCATGATTTTGGATTACAAACTTCTATGATTTTAGGGTTTTAAACTGTTGTCATCATGATTACAAACTCACAGCTCTATGATTTATGATTTTGGCCTGCCGTGAGTTTTAAACTGTTGTCATCATGATTACAAACTCACAGCTCTATGATTTATGATTTTGGCCATGGTGTTTTAAAACTTCATTGTCATCATGATTACAAACTCACAGCTCTATGATTTTAGCCTGCCATGAGTTTTAAACTGTTGTCATCATGATTACAAACTCACAGCTCTATGATTTATGATTTTGGCCTGCCATGAGTTTTAAAACTGTTGTCATCATGATTACAAACTCACAGCTCTATGATTTATGATTTTGGCCTGCATGAGTTTTAAACTGTTGTCATCATGATTACAAACTCACAGCTCTATGATTTATGATTTTGGCCTGCCATGAGTTTTAAACTGTTGTCATCATGATTACAAACTCACAGCTCTATGATTTTAGCCTGTCATGGGTTTTAAACTGTTGTCATCATGATTACAAACTCACAGCTCTATGATTTTGGCCTGCCATGAGTTTTAAAACTGTTGTCATCATGATTACAAACTCACAGCTTTATGATTTTAGCCTCTCATGGTTTTAAACTGTTGTCATCATGATTACAAACTCACAGCTCTATGATTTATGATTTTGGCCTGCTCATGAGTTTTAAACTGTTGTCATCATGATTACAAACTCACAGCTCTATGATTTTTTGGCCTGTCATGAGTTTTAAACTGTTGTCATCATGATTACAAACTCACAGCTCTATGATTTATGATTTTGGCCTGTCATGGGTTTTAAACTGTTGTCATCATGATTACAAACTCACAGCTCTATGATTTTAGCCTCTCATGGGTTTTTTAAACTGTTGTCATCATGATTACAAACTCACAGCTCTATGATTTATGATTTTGGCCTGCCATGAGTTTTAAACTGTTGTCATCATGATTACAAACTCACAGCTCTATGATTTATGATTTTGGCCTGCCTTGGGTTTTAAACTGTTGTCATCATGATTACAAACTCACAGCTCTATGATTTATGATTTTGGCACAGCACCTTCTTGTTAAATCTGTTTTTTGTCGCTTTTTTTTTTTTCTTTCTAGGCAATAACCAGGTCACCTTCTACGAGTTGAATTCCATCTACGGCCACGACACGTTTCTACTAGACCTGAATGGTGTGGGCACTGCTGTTAAGGTAACTCTTCATCCTCGGCTCTTTTATGCAATTAAATCTATTTTTGATTAGGAGTTTTGCTTCTTAACTTTATGAATGCCAATCGCCGATGTATGGCCGGGTGCGTTCGTTAGGTTGTTCTATGCCAAGCAACGACATATCGGCTGTTGGCATTTCCCCTTAATTTTTGTTGCATAGGCTATTATTGCTGCTAAAATTGTGATGATTGCATAGATTGAAGTTTGGCATAGGGTTACAACCTAGTGGAAACATCGGTAGGTTACATAGATTGGTTTGGCATTAACAACTCAATGCTTAGCAAAACGTTTATAATATTATATGCCTTTGAAATATATCACCCTTGAATTAATCTGGCATGGAGAAATTATTTTTTTCATTGTTGGTACTTGAAGAGTTAATAGATACAGGGGAACCCGCGAGAAGTCAACTCGTTTGTCATCAATTCTCGGTTCTGATCAAAAACTCCTGTCACCAGTTGTATACCAAACTCAGATTATATTAAATCAAGTACTTTGAGATTAGAAACCACTTTCCACTGATTTCGCTGCTACTCAAATTTGACTCCCGTCGCCCAGGGTATTTAGACACTCTGTTTTATCCTCATGGATGTGTAGCACTAGTCCTCGTCACACGCACAATGCTGGATGCAATGTTACATGACATGAGTTTTTAGCTGCATGTGTGCTCATATAAAAAATTCAGAAGAAACACCACATGTAGGTCTCTGTCTCTGTCTATCTCTGTCTGTCTCTCTGTCTCTCTGTCTGTCTGTCTGTCTGTCTGTCTGTCTGTCTCTCTCTCTCTCTCTCTCTCTCTCTCCTCTCTCTCTCTCTCTCTCTCTCTTCTCTCTCTCTCTCTCTCTCTCTCTCTCTCTCTCTCTCTCTCTCTCACATATGAGCTTATTTGACTAGTCTTTGGTTTATCTTCCACAAACATTCATGTGAAGATACAAATCTATAAAACTTGCAATACTGGAATTGTCCTGAGACACACTGTGTAAAGGTGGAGAAGAAGAGGGGAATGAGAAGATGTGATTTTGACAAAATTAGGAAAAATACTTAAAGTCTTTATCCTTGTGGTGCTTGGGCAGCACAAAAGGCTGATTAGGAGAAATAAGTAAAGGGAGAAAAATATGTTTGAAAACACACAAAACACGAATTATGCTTGAAAGAAAGCCAATTCTAATTGGAACTTGAAGTTGCTGAATTCAAATCTGTAGAAATGTATAAACGTCCCTTGACCATTATATTATGTGCAAGTCAATTTGCAAATGTACCCACTTGCCTTGAAACCATATCTTTACTTCCACGATGTTACGGCCGATACAGATCACAACGATACAATTTCAGGCAGCTCCTGAATTTTGTCAAGGGAGTCAATCGGCTCGCCGAGCAGGGTTGTATTTTTGGGGTTTGATTTTGTGTCCACGTGCACATATTGCTTTGGTAGCTATGTATTTATTAGGCTATGAAAGGGAAACAAACAAAAACCCCCCCCCCAAAACAAGAAACTTTTTATGAAAGAGAAAAGAGACACAGACAGACACACACAGACAGAAAAAAGACTGAGACAGATTGAGTGAAGGCAATAGAGACACAGGCAGACTAAGAGAAAATGTCAGAGAGAGAGAAGAGAGAGAGAACAAGAGAAAGAGAGAGAGAGAGAGAAAAGAGAGAGAGAGAGAGAGATGAGAGAGAGAGAGAGAGAGAGACAGAGAGAGAGAGAGAGAGAGAAGAGAGAGAGAGAGAGAGAGTGAGAGAGACAAGAGAAGAGAGAGAGAGGAGAGAGAGAGAGATGTCAGAGAGAGAGAGAGAGAGAGAGAGAGAGAGAGAGAGAGAGAGAGAGAGAGAGAGAGAGAGAGAGAGAGAGAGAGAGAGAGAGAGAGAGAGAGAGAGAGAGAGAGAGGGAGAGGAGGGAGGAGGAGAGGAGGGAGGAGAGGGAGGGAGAGGGAGGAGGGAGGGAGAGAGGAGAGAGAGAGAGGAGGGAGAGACATACATTACGGACTATGACTGTTTTGATAAACATCAAATGCTTATATTTTGACATGGCATAATGAATTGCATTTTTCTCGTTTATTTCTCTCGTTTCTCAGGGATTTCTAGAAAACTGGAGCAAGAAGAGACCGGATGGCTGACAAAACATACCAGTTAAAGGACAAAAGAAAACTGTGTGACACTAGCTAACAGTAACGCTCAAACCCAAGCTGACTTATTTTCTTATTTTCGATTGATTAGGAAAGGTTTTTTCCCCTTCTTTCAACTTGTTGCTCTAACCATCATCATCATATATGTCATCAGGGAAACTGTCTAACCACCTAAGTGCGCCAGGCGTAATTTTTCGGGAGAAGCAAAAATGTCGTAAATCATCCAATGAGGCTGCAAACACAATGCTATGCTTTTTGGAATAAAAACGGAAATCTTTGTTTAGACCGTTTTGCGTAAAAATGAGTTTTTCTATTGGTTTGAGGCCTCAAATATTTATGAAGACCAGAAGAAGCATGCATTTGATCATTTTCAGGACAAATATCACATATCCCATATATCATGGACTTGTATGTTTAGACAGATTCACGGACCATATATATTGTATGTGAAACTGTCTTAACTGTCCACCAGGCATAAGTTTTCAGGGGAAGCAAAGAACGTAATGAATATGCTCTTTGGATTACAATTTCATAACTACGGCTACGTCAGTCTTTAGAATGTAGTAAGTGGAGGGAAAAATATCAATTGTACACAAAATGGACGCACGTGGTTAGAGTTGAACTTTTGAAAGATCTAATCTAGTGAGTTTCAAGGAGGGAAGAAAAATGGAAATTTTCGTTTAGATTATGGAGCCTTTCTAACATTTATAAAGACACAAGAGAAACGTTAAGTTTAATCATTTTAAAGACAAATCTCATATCCCACATATTATGGACTTGCATGCTCAGACAGTTTCACAAGTCGGTATGCTTTGTTATTGTATTATGCTAGTCTTATTCAGTGCCTTTGAAATACTTACAGGTCATGCGTGTGATTTAATGATTTTAAGCATTTTTTTTACTTTAGAGGTGTCCACTTTTTCTTAGGTAGTTTTTTAATTTTATCAAATGATGACTGAAATGAAAGAAAGAAAGCCAATCCATGACGACCTTGACTGTGCATTTAGATTGTAACAAGCTAAGTAAATACTTGTGTGGGAAACATTTGTCTGTGATAAATCGTATAGAAGATTAAAGTCAGTTTAAAACCTACCTACTTCTTCTTCTTTTCTTCTTCTTCTTTTCTTCTTTTCTTCTTCTTCTTCTTCTTCTTCTTCTTCTTCTTCTTCTTCTTCTTCTTCTACTTTTCTTCTTCTTTTTCTTCTTCTTCTTCTTTTTTTCTTTTCTTTTTCTTTTTCTTCCTTCTTCTTCTTCTTTTTCTTCTTCTTTTTCTTCTTCTTCTTCTTCTTCTTCTTTCTTCTTCTTCTTCTTCTTCTTCTACTTCTTCTTCTTCTTCCTTCTTCGTCTTCATCTTCTTCTTCTACTTCTTCTTCCTTTATTTCTTCTTCTTCTTCTTCTTCTTCTTCTTCTCTTCTTCTTCTTCTTCTTCTTCTTCTTCTTTTCTTAGGATGCGGATTGTCTCCATGAATTGCATAGTCTTTTGCAGGCTCTCCATAGGGCTAGCTATAGAGCTTTTCTTCCAGAGGTGCCTCTCCCGGTCATATCCTGTTCTCTCTGATGTGTGGAGCGGACACTGCTGGAGAATGTGTTCAGTGTTCTGGGGGGGGGGGGCCCACCCTCACACCCTCCTGATTCCCAACTTTCAGATATCGATACATCTGTTGATGGAGACAGTTGTGCCCAGTCGTGAATCTGAATAATCTTTTAGTGCTAATGATAACACATATTTCAAAATTGCTGTTTAATACCTTAGATAAAGTTCCAGCTGGTAAAATGGCATAAAAGAACTGTATGTGCTGTTGAAAGGGAGGATCTGAAAATTAGTCTTTGTATTATAACTCTCTAGCTGTTTCTTGTAACTGTTTATCTCTCTTTGATATAATATGATATGAAATAATATAAACAGAATTGATATCACCTATCATTTTATAACCCATTAACTTTTTATTTATTGCCTAGAAAATCAATGTTTTTTTGCATTGAAACTGAATACTCTATCATTGAATGGTAAATTGATACACATATATAATATATATATATACAATCAAATTTAGATATTAATAATGATAGTATTGTGTTACGTTATGAACATTTTGGCCCATTTGATTTTCAAATTATTCAAATAGGTTGTTAATGTGTTTTAGATGTAGCTGAGCATATGTTTAGTTCATAGGAAAGACACTAGGACCTCAAATCTGACGCGTCAGTCGGAGACTTTGTTGTTGTTGTTTTGAACTTGAAGTTGAACTGTGATAATAACTGCATTAAGTGCTTGAAAGTTTTAGCGTGCTTCTTTGTTGGGTTTTTAGCTGGAAGGAATATTCTTCTTGCAGAATTGACAATAGCTTTTTATAATCTCTAATCCAGTACTTCTCAAAATGTGGTTCTCTGTACGGTACGTGAGCCAGTCTCTCCATTTTCTCACCGGGAATCACTCTCTACTTGCAGAATTGAGAATAGCTTTATAATCTCTAATCCTGCACTTTTAAAATGTGGTTCTCTATACGTGTCGCTGGCCATCGTTTACCAGTACGTGGAGATTGAAAGTGTCGGCCGATTTTCTACTATGCTGGATTGGCTTGTCTCGCTCACCGGTCGCTGCTGGCACATTGAAAAAGATTAAATGAACTGCCGGTCTGCCACGTAACACTGCTCTAGTCAACATGAGAGTGACATCAATCCACTTTCCCCTCATTTTCATGGCCAACTCATGATGATTTGGATTGTAGTAGCAGTAATACTGCTGACTGACAGTCGTACTCGAGAATTGGAGTTAATCAGTTATTATGAAGACGAAGGAAGTAAAATCGTCCCCGTTGTCCTTCACTCACTACATCTGCTCGGCAACACAGGATCTAAAAATACTACCGTGGATGTTGCAATCCAAAGAATTCTGTGACACAAACTACATAGGGGGGTTTGAGATTTTGGGCTTAATTTTGCTTTTTTAAAAAACAAGTTGTCATTTCCTGTCTAGTGCTATGAAGGCTATAAGACCAACACACATTTCCTGTCTAGCACTACAAAGGATATAAGACCAACACACATTTTCTGTCGAGCGCTACAAAGGCTATAAGACCAACATACACATTGCCTCCGTTTTGGAATAGGGAATCATTGGCCACACAAGGGTCTCAAATTAGAAGCACTCTGATGGTACAATCAATGCAAAGTATACACACAAGGGCCTCTAATTAGAATCACTTTGATGGTACAATCAATTCAAAGTCTACACAAGGGCCTCAAGTTGGGAAGCACTCTGATGGTACAATCAATTCAAAGTCTACACAAGGGCCTCAAGTTGGGAAGCACTCTGATGGTACAATCAATTCAAAGTCTACACACAAGGGCCTCAAATTGGAAGCACTCTGATGGTACAATCAATTCAAACTTCACGCACAAGGGCCTCAAATTGGAAGCCTCTAATTGGAAGCACTCTGATGGTACAATCAATTCATTGTCTACACGAAGGGCCTCAAATTGGAAACACTTTGACGGTACAATCAATTCAAACTTTTCGCACAAGGGCCTCAAATTGGAAGCCTCTAATTAGAAGCACTCTGATGGTAAAATCAATTCAATGTCTACGCATAAGGGCCTCAAATTGGAAGCACTCTGATGGTACAATCAATTCAAAGTCTACACACAAGGGCCTCAAATTGGAAACACTTTGACGGTACAATCAATTCAAACTCTACGCACAAGGGCCTCAAATTGGAAGCCTCTAATTTGAAGCACTTTTGATGGTACAATCAATTCAAAGTCTACCACAAGGGCCTCAAGTTGGAAGCACTTTGATGGTACAATCAATTCAAAGTCTATACACAAGAGCCTGAAGTTGGAAGCACTTTCATGGTACAATCAATTGAATGTCCACTCTCCAAAATTTGCAAGTGAAAACTGGGGACATTGTGAAGCCATTGCATATACAGCCATAGCTATGTTTCAAGTTGTATCTTTAAGATAAATGGTGACTTTCTTTTTATGTTTCTTTTATATATTTAGAAAATCAGTTACTGTTTGCTCACGACATTGAAAGATATTCTGTTCAATTTAAACACATTATTTTTCTTACTATTGCAAATTCCTATATAGTCATTTTTCAAAACTGTTGACAGTTTGTGAGGTCACATGAGTCTTGAAAGCGTATTAAAACTTGTCACTATTTTTTAATTTTTTATTTTGTCATCACATTGACATTGACTCATGTAATGATTTTCTCTACTTACAATTCAAGCTCAATTAAGACTGACGTGACACGAATTTACAAATTCCCACTTTTTATTTCTGTTTTAATTTTATCTAGAAATCAATGAATCTTTGAATCAATAAACCAATTTTTAAAATGACTTCAATTTCAGTGTACATTAGCGTACAGATTATGCAATCATATCTTTAGCTGATTAAGATTACTTAACATTGTTTTTAAAATAAAGTTTCAGCTTAACTATCAAACTACTGAGTTGTTCTATGATTACCTGTGTGTTTATTGTAAAATCGTTGTGTTAATGTTTTGCTGTACAGTCCAACCTGCCTGAATCGCAACGAAACGAACAAAGTTAAGAATCTTACCAAAAGCACTTTTATTGTACAATTTTTGCCTTGTTGATATTTCCTTTCATTCACTCTATCATTTCTTCTTTCTAGAACCAGTCAGATATAGTCTTATCCTCTTCTTTTGTTCTTGTTTCCATACTCACACCCCTTCTCTCTCTCTCTCTCTCTCTCTCTCTCTCTCTCTCTCTCTCTCTCTCTCTCTGTCTCTCTCTCTCTCTGTCTGTCTCTCTCTCTCTCTCTCTCTCTCTCTCTCTCTCTCTCTCTCTCTCTCTCTCTCTCTCTCTCTCTCTCTCTCTCTCTCTCTCTCTCTCTCTCTCTCTCTCTCTCTCTTTCGTCTTTTATTATTTATTTTCATATTCTTATTTCATTCTAGATCTGAACCTTCCATTCTCGCTCCTATACTCTTCACTTTCCTTCTACTTATACTCATTCTTCTTATCATCACCGTCTTTTTCTTTCTTTCTTCCTCCTGTCGGGTTTTCTTCAAACATCTCATTGTGTGATGCCTTAATTAGTGTTTAGATCTAGATCTAGATTCTAGATATTTCTTGTTTGTTGTCTGACAAAGGGTTACACCTGAAGCGTCACGTGTTTGTTCTGTCGTCATTGGTGGAGTTGTCATTTATTGTCGTTTTTCACCTTTGCCTTCACTCCACCGTGGCACCTTTGTATTACATATAGCAATAAACTCAGTCAAGGTCCTACTTCTTGCCGTCCACTCTTTCAGGTATCTTGTTTTTTATCTTGCTTGATTTTGTTTGAATTTTACCCTGAAACTGCATGATGACGGACAGTGTAATTGCATCTAAACAAACACACTTCTGGTCACAGTCTAATTGCATCTTAACAAACACACTTGTGGTCACAGTGTAATTACATCTAAACAAACACACTTGTGATCACACTAATCACAGTGTAATTGCATCTTAACAAACACACTTTTGGTCACAGTGTAATTGCATCTAAACAAACAGATTTTTGGTCATATTGTAATTACATCTAAACAAACACACTTTTGGTCACAGCCCATATCCTTATAAGTCAGGTTGCAAATGCAGTAGCTCCGCGGGCTCCCCTCCCCCACCCCCAATCCCCGATTTCCATTATCGATTATGGGAGGGTAGACATTGAATGTGTTCTGCAATCGGTAGCCCAGAGGCAATGTATCGGCATCTTGACCTAAAGGTCGTTGGATCAAGCCCCGTCGATGGTTGAAAGAATTGTATCGTGTTTTTCGAGTCCCACGGGAGACAGACAATAAGAAGGAGGTCCTATGTGTCTGTAAGGAGTGCAGTTAGCTTGGTTGGCAATGCGCTCTCTTGTCATGGTGTGGCGATGGGGACCGACGCCAAAGTCGCAGGTTCAATTCTGTCTGTTAGTGTTACCCAAAATTTTTCTCTCCATTTATTCCTCTGTATAAAGTAACTCGTCTTTGTCTTTTAGGGGCTTCAATATTTCTGTTATCTCCTTATTTCTCACTTTAGAAAGTACCAACGTTATTTTCTTCATCATCATCATCATCATCATCATCATCATCATCATCATCATCATCATCATCATCATCATCATCATCACTATTATTATTATTGTTGTCGTTGTTGTTGTTGTTCAGCGGGCGGTTGGCTGGTGCTCCTGGTAAGTCCTATTTCTTTCCTTTCCTTCTTTTCACTTATCTTTCATGTTGCTGTTTTCTCTTAATTCACTTGAGATCACCGCTTGCTGTTTGTTGTTCCTGAAGTTGTTGGATTTGATGGGCTCCTTTATAATTGATGATAAATGAAATGATCTGAGAAATATTCAGTCGTTGTATAATTGATGATAAATGAAAAGATCTGGGATGATACATGAAATGATCTGTAGGAAATAGTCAGTCGTTGTATAATTGATGGTAAATAAAATGATCGGTAAAATAGCGTTGTATAATTGATGATAAATGAAAAGATTTGTAGAAATAGTCAGTCGTTGTATAATTGATGATAAATGAAATGATCTGTAGGAAATAGTCAGTCATTGTATAATTGATGATAAATGAAATGATCTATAGGAAATAGTCATCGTTGTATAATTGATGGTAAATAAAATGATCTGTAGGAAATAGTCAGTCGTTGTATAATTGATGATAAATAAAATGATCTGTAGGAAATAGTCAGTCATTGTATAATTGATGATAAATAAAATGATCTGTAGGAAATAGTCAGTCGTTGTATAATTGATGATAAATGAAATGATCTGTAGGAAATAGTCAGTCGTTGTATAATTGATGGTAAATAAAATGATCTGTAGGAAATAGTCAGTCGTTGTATAATTGATGATAAATAAAATAATCTGTAGGAAATAGTCAGTCGTTGTATAATTGATGATAAATGAAATGATCTGTAGGAAATAGTCAGTCATTGTATAATTGATGATAAAGGAAATGATCTGTAGGAAATAGTCAGTCGTTGTATAATTGTTGTATGAAATATTATCTACGATTCATCCATTCATTTATGGCGTATACCGAAAGGAAGTCACTTCCTGAATCTTCACATGAAAGTCCCCACAGTTTGCAGCCAACCTTGCAGCCTTTGTTACTGTCATGTTTGTTATATCTTGTTCCCATCTGTGTGTTGGTTTCCCTGTTCGTCACTTGCCCTATAGTTTAGCTTCTATTATTCGTTTATCGATTGTTTCATGTCTCCTTGTGTGTCCAAAATAGGTGAGTCTCTGCTTCTTTATGTTATTGAGAAGCCATTTGGCGTATTATTATAATATCTACATCATTACTCATGGATAAACGACAATACATGACCACGCCACCAGGAAGACAGAACAAATACGTGACGTTTCGGGTAGAACCCTTCGTTAGGCAGGAGACTCGTAACATCCACACACTTATATAGGTATCTCACACAACGTCGATGTCAGAAGTAAAAACAGAAAGGAGGAAGAAAGGCGACTGGAGTCTGGCGAAGAGTTATACCCGAAACGTCATGTATATTATTATGTCTTGCTTTCCTGGTGGAGATGTCACTTATTGTGAGATAATGTGATTGATACGCGGCTGACAAAAATGTATTCCAAAGTCGATTCGTTTATCACTTTTGACTTGACTTTTGACTTGACTTCACTGTGGCTCCTTTGTGTTCTATAATGATATAATTATTACAACACCTAGTTAGCTTTTGAAAATGTGTACTTTTTATTTATACAGGTATTGCCTTGATGACAGTTTCACGAAACACCAACTCAGTGGCCTTCTGATTTGTAATCTATTGCATTGAAATCTTCATAATTCAAACATGGAACATAATTTCGTCATAATAAGTAAAGATGTTTTAGATGGTGTTGGGTTGTTTGGGTTGTTTTTTTTTAGTTGTTTGGTTGGGTGTTTTTAAAACAAAATTATTAGCCACACAGTTTTTTGCCTTCCTTTTCAATCTGGTACGGACGTTGCATCTGTAAATCAAGGGACTGGTGGTGCATCAGTTTCACAAAAGTCTTCATTTGCTGCAGAAACAATTTTTTGGAAAAAAACATTAATGAAATAAGGAATAGCTGAAGTGGGACACGTTTATCTAATAATTAAAGTTAAACTTGCGGCTAAAACAGACAGAAGTTTATGTCATAGAAAACACATATACACCGTGAACTTTCTTATCACTCACGACATGTATTTGTGTTACAGTTCTCATTCTCCTCTCTGTCTCCTTCACAATCCTTTCCACTGTGCTGGGGAGGAGGGTTGTCGCATGCTCGTGAGCGCGTCTGGCTTCCTCCTGTAAAACAAACACAATTAATCCATTCATTAGAGATTTCTTGGTTTTTTGCTTCATGGGTGTTGTTGTAGTTATTGTAGTTGTTGTTGTTTTTTGTAGTTGTTGTTGTTGTTGTAGTTGTTGTTGTTGTAGTTGTTGTTGTAGTTGTTGTTGTAGTTGTTGTTATTGTGTTGTTGTAGTTGTTGTTGTAGTTGTTGTTGTAGTTGTTGTTGCAGTTATTGTTGTAGTTGTTGTAGTTGTAGTTGTTGTTGTTGTTGTTGTTGTTGTTGTTGTAGCTGTTGTTGTTGTTGTAATTGTTGTTGCTGTAGTTGTTGTTGTGGTTTTTGTTGTTGTAGCTGTTGTTGTAGTTGTTGTTGTAGTTGTTGTTGTAGTTGTTGTTGTTGTTGTAGTTGTTGTAGTTGTTGTTGTAGTTGTTGTTGTTTTGATTTTCTTTTGAGAAGGGAGGAGGGGACTTAGGGAGCGGGTCATCGATATTTTAATTTGATTTGAATTGCCCACATCCACCATTAAGGTGATGTCGGGGTTTGTTTTGTTTTGGTAAGATTCTTAATTTTGCTTGTTTTGTTTTGTTTTGTTTTTTTTGTTGATTATCAATTTTGTTTGTTTTGTTTTGTTTTGGTTGGATTATCAATTTTGTTTGTTTTATTTCATTTTGGTTGGATTCTTAATTTTGTTTGTTTTATTTTGTTTTTGTTTTGGTAAGATACTTAAATTTGTTTTGTTTTGTTTTGTTTTGGTAAGCATGTTAGTTTTGTTTGTTTTTTTTGGGTTTTTTTGTTTTCTTTTGGTAAGATTCTTAACTTTGTTCGTTTCGTTTTGTTTTTTTTGGTAAGATTCTTAATTTTGTTTATTTTGTTTTGTTTTTTGGTAAGATTCTTCATTTGGCTTGTTTTGTTTTGTTTTTGGTAAGATTCTTCATTTGGCTTGTCTTGTTTTGTTTTGGTAAAATTCTTCATTTTGCTTGTTTTGTTTTGTTTTGGTAACATTCTTCGTTTTGCTTGGACTGCTTTGTACGTGTAAACAGCCAAGGGATCTTTATCGCGAAAAAACTCGAGAAAAAATCTCAACCGTCGGCGAGGCTTGAACCCACCTTGCCTCTGGACTACCTAGTCCCCCAACAGGAACGGCACTTGCCCACTAAAAGCTCGATGTCGTGACACTTACCACCACACGTCACAGAGCACGCGGTCCATTCGGTCCACCAGCCCAAACCACCGTCAATGGCTGAGGAGTAAAAAAACACACAGGAATGCTTTCTCAGTGCAACACGGATTAATAAACTTTCTCTATCTTTCAGTTTCTAACTATTTACACATGATGATTTCTAACTATTTACACATGATGATTTCTAACTATTTACACATGATGATTTCTAACTATTTACACATGATAATTTCTAACTATTTACACATGATGATTTCTAACTATTTACACAAGGTAATTTCTAACCACTTACACATGATGATTTCTAACTATTTACACATGATGATTTCTAACTATTTACACATGATCATTTCTAACTATTTACACATGATGATTTCTAACTATTTACACATGATGATTTCTAACTATTTACACATGATAATTTCTAACTATTTACACATGATGATTTCTAACTATTTACACATGATAATTTCTAACTATTTACACATGATGATTTCTAACTATTTACACATGATAATTTCTTACTATTTACACATGATAATTTCTAACTATTTACACATGGCAATTTCTTACTACTTACACAAGGCAATTTCTAACTACTTACACATGATAATTGCTAACTACTTACACAAGGCAATTTCTAAGTACTTACAGAAGGTAATTTCTAACTACTTACACCAGGTAATTTCTCACTACTTACACATGGCAATTTCTAACTACTTACAGAAGGTAATTTCTAACTACTTACACAAGGTAATTTCTAACTTCTTACATATTACGGCAATTTCTAACTACTTACACATGGTAATTTCTAACTACTTACACAAGGCAATTTCTAACTATTTACACAAGGCAATTTCTAACTATTTACGCAAGGCTATTTATAACTATTTACACAAGGTAATTTCTAACTATTTACACAAGGCAATTTTTAACTATTTACACAAGGTAATTTAACTATTTATACAAGGCAATTTCTAACTTTTTACACAAAACGATTTCTAACTATTTACACAAGGTAGTTTCTAACTATCTGCGCAAGGCAATTTCTAACTATTTACACAAGGTAATTTCTAACTATTTACACAAGGCAATTTCTAACTATTTACACAAGGCAATTTCTAACTATTTACACAAGGCAATTTCTAACTATTTACACAAGGCAATTTCTAACTATTTGCACGAGCTTACACCAGACATTATCTAATCACTCACACCAGGCAATGTCAGAATGTTTACACCAGACATTATCTAATCACTCATACCAGGCAATGTCAGAATGTTTACACCAGACATTATCTAATCACTCACACCAGGCAATGTCAGAATGTTTACACCAGACATTATCTAATCACTCACACCAGGCAATGTCAGAATGTTTACACCAGAGATTATCTAATCACTCACACCAGGCAATGTCAGAATGTTTACACCAGACATTATCTAATCACTCACACCAGGCAATGTCAGAATGTTTACAACAGACATTATCTAATCACTCACACCAGGCAATGTCAGAATGTTTACACCAGACATTATCTAATCACTCACACCAGACAATGTTAGAATGTTTACACCAGACATTATCTAATCACTCACACCAGGCAATGTCAGAATGTTTACACCAGACATTATCTAATCACTCACACCAGGCAATATCAGAATGTTTACACCAGACATTATCTAATCACTCACACCAGGCAATGTCAGAATGTTTACACCAGACATTATCTAATCACTCACACCAGGCAATGTCAGAATGTTTACACCAGACATGTACTCGTAGTTACTTAAACCAGGGATATTTGTTTGCTCTAATTGGGTGATTTCCAGTTACTTACAATAAAGCATTTCTACTTACTTATATTAGGCGATCTGAGATTACTTATATTAGGCGATTTCTGGTTACTTATATTAGGCGATTTCTAGTTATTGATAGTAGGCGATTTCGAGTTATATTAGGTGTTTTCTGGTTACTTATATCAGTTGGTTTCTAGTTATTTATATTATGCCATTTCTGGTTATTTATACAAGGAACTTCATTGTTTTTTACACCGCGCAAATTGTACTTACTTATACCAGGCGATTTCTAGTTACTTATACTAGGCGATTTCTAGTTCCTTATACCAGCCAATTTCTAGTTACTTATACTAGGCGATTTCTAGTTCCTTATACCAGGCAATTTCTAGTTACTTATACTAGGCGATTTCTAGTTAGATATACCAGACGATTTCTAGTTACTTATACTAGACGATTTCTAGTTACTTATACTAGGCGATTTCTAGTTAGTTATACCAGACGATTTCTAGTTACTTATACTAGGCGATTTCTAGTTACTTCTACCAGGCGATTTCTAGTTGCTTATACCAGGCGTTTTCTAGTTACTTATACCAGGCGATTTTTAGTTACTTAAACTAGGCAATTTCTAGTTACTTATACCAGGTGATTTTTACATACTTATACCAGGCGATTTCTACTTGCTTAAACCAGGCAGATTCTAGTTACTTATGCTAGGCGATTTCTAGTCCCATATACTAGGCGATTTCTAGTTAATTATACCAGGTGATTTCTAGTTACTTATACAAGACGATTTCTAGTTACTTATACTAGGCGATTTCTAGTTACTTATACCAGACGATTTTTACATACTTATACCAGGCGATTTCTACTTGCTTAAACCAGGCTAGGCGATTTCTAGTTACATATACTAGGCGATTTCAAGTTACTTAAACCAGGCAATTTCTAGTGACTTATATCAGGCGATTTCTATTTACTTATACTAGGCGATTGCTAGTTACTTATACTAGGCGATTTCTAGTTACTTTTACCAGGCGATTTCTAGTTACTTATACCAGGCGATTTCTAGTTACTTATACCAGGCGATTTCTAATTACTTATACCAGGCGATTTCTAATTACTTATACTAGCCAATTTCTAGTTACCTAATACTAGGCGATTTCTACTTTTTATACCAGGCGATTTCTAGTTACTTATACCAGGCGATTTCTACTTTTTTATACCAGGCGATTTCTAGTTACTTAAACCAGGCGATTTCTAGTTACTTAAAGTAGGAGGTTTCTTTTGTTACTTATAGCTGCCGATGTCTATTTACTTATACCAGGTGATTTCTAGTTACTTATACCAGGTGATTTGTAGTTACTTATACTAGGCAATTTTGTAGTTACTTATAAAAGGCGATTTCTAGTTACTTGTACCAGGCGATTTCTAGTTATTTATACTAGATGATGTCTAGTTACTTACACCAGGCGATTTCTAGTTATTTATACTAGATGATGTCTAGTTACTTATACCAGGCGATTTCTAGTTATTTATACTAGATGATGTCTAGTTATTTATACCAGGCGATTTCTAGTTACTTACACAAGGAACTTCGTTGTTTCTTACACCAAGCATTTTTTACTTACTTACACCAGGTGATTTCTAGTTACTTATACTAGACGATTTCTAGTTACTTACACAAGGAACTTCGTTGATTCTTACACCAAGCAATCTATTTTAACCCCCCTTATACCAGGCGATTTCTAGTTATTTATACTAGATGATGTCTAGTTACTTATACCAGGTGATTTCTAATTACTTACACAAGGAACTTCGTTGTTTCTTACACCAAGCAATATATTTTAACCCCCCTTATACCAGGCGATTTCTAGTTACTTGTAAGAGGAGCCTTCCTGGTTACTTACACAAGGAACTTCATTGATTCTTACACCAAGCAATCTATTTTAACCCCCTTATACCAGGCGATTTGTAGTTACTTATAAGAGGAGCTCTCTGGTTACTTACACAAGGAACTTCGTTGATTCTTACACCAAGCAATATATTTTAACATCCCTTATACCAGGCGATTTCTAGTTACTTACACAAGGAAATTCGTTGATTCTTACACCAAGCAATCTATTTTAACCCCCTTATACCAGGCGATTTCTAGTTACTTATAAGAGGAGCTCTCTGGTTACTTACACAAGGAACTTCGTTGATTCTTACACCAAGCAATATATTTTAACCCCCCTTATACCAGGCGATTTGTAGTTACTTATAAGAGGAGCCCTCTGGTTACTTACACTTTGTACTGGGAGTTTTCTAACTCTACTTACGACAGAAATGTGTGTTACAATCTTGACTCTCCTGCCTGTCTCCTTTCGCAATCCTTTTCCGCCATGCTGAGGTTGGGGTTGTCACATTCTCGCGAGCGTACGCGAGTTCCTCCTGAAATGAGAATATTAAAAAAAAATATTAATTGAAGTGTATTGGTTACAAAAACAATTGGGAGATGGGGAAGGAGATATTTTTTTTGATTTTTTTTCTACCACTTCCACATTATGTAAAAGCTCGACGTCAGGAAATACAAGTAAATTATATAATGCTGTTGTTGCTGCTGCTGCTACCGTCGTTGATGCTGCTGCTGATGATGATGATGAAGATGATGAGGATGATGATGATGATGATGATTTTGATGGTGGTGATGATTATGATGATAATGATAAAGATGATGATTTTGATGCTGATGATGACGACGATGACGATGAGGATG